>JAHBCN010021655.1:0-14222 GCA_019359885.1 Listronotus oregonensis | reverse complement strand
CATTTTTAAAAAAGTTTTTAGAATTATAGAAATAAATTTATTGCATTCTAAGGGTTTTTATCCAAAAAAATTAGGAATATTTTAGAGTTAGGTTTATTAAAAAAGAAATATAAGAATATTTAAACCAACGAGGAAAATCAACGAATGCCTTCGATCGGCCAAAGACAAAAGAGATCCACTTTCGTCTTCAGGAATTAATCGCATTCCGTGCACATGTGGAAGCGTGTTCATAGGAACTACAAAACGCTAGATCAACACCAGGATTAGAGAGCATAAAGCCAACTGTCGTCTGGGGCAGACAGATAAATCCGCCGTAGCAGAACATACCCTTACAACGGACCATCGAATAAAGTTTGAGGAGACCCAAGTACTCACGACCACATCGGCATACCACTCCAGACACTACAGAGAAGCCATAGAGACAAAAAGGCATAGCAACTTTAATAAGAAAGAGGAAGCAGTTAAGATCAACAAAACATGGATCCCCATAATTAAGGGTACTAGAATTGTACCCTTTACGAACAAAACCGACCGGAACCGGTTGGAACCGAAAGTAACCGAAGCCCCGCCCACTGCCTCCCCAACGTATAAATACGACCTATGACCGCGCAAAGCCCAGTAGTTCGCATACTGTCAACCAAAAAGCCACTTCTGAAGATGCCAACCGCTCGTGTTGGCAAAACGTCAATTCAACCAGACAATCGACGCCGGCCTAACAGCCCAAAAACCATTGAAATATTAGACAATGGCCGCGAAAGCCTTTTCACAGTTTAAAAATTAGGTTGTCTTACTATGATTCTGAAGAAACGATTTTTTTTTAATTTTTCAAAAAAATAAATTATTACAGTAATAACTGTTGAACAGGGTTAATAGGGTTATCTCTACAACTTATGGTCTTTGCCATTTATATAATAGAATTAGATTTAATCCTCACAGTAATTTCAGCTTTATTACCAAAATGGGACAACAATGTGCCATAATTTTAACAACGGCCTTTGCCACGACGAAACACAACTTTCCGTGAGAACAGCGACGCCGTGTGCGACTAGTAAATGGATGAAAGACCGCTAGTGAACACCGGTGCAGTTGGGTGTGGTTTTAAATTCACGTCAAACTATAGATCTCGTCTGGATTACATGGATAACACTACCCAGACGTTTTTGTATGTATAATGTCCGTGGTGGCACCACCGCATTGAACGGTGCCGTAAAATGTAATGTCTGGATGTTTTGGTATTTACACAAAGTTGACGGAACTGGCGGATAAAATGGCTTATACCTTTCGTGGCTGTCATAAGAATTGGCGAAACAATATACTGGTTATAAATATAATGATTATATTTTTCGTGAAATATTTAAAAAGTAGAATAAGAGATATATGTTTAACTAAGAATATTTATATTACACGTATATTAAAACATATTTTTGTTTGTTGTATCAATGAGATCTTTTTTAAATCATTAATTATAGGACTTATTGAATTTAAAATTTAGTTGCTTTCAGGTTTTTGCTTTTATGAAAGGTATAGGTATTAATAATTGTTACTTATTTGCTTTCCTGTGTGTCATTTAACTTTTTTTAATAAATCTGCATAATAAAACTGAAAAGACGATCATAAGTTTGCTCAGAACAATACTCCAGCACATGTACAAGTAGCATATTTTAATAAATACGATTCATGATATTAGGTTCGAAATTTATTAATCGTTCTCCTTATTTGCCAATCTAGGCTTTATCCGGCTATTACCTTTTTCCTAATATGAAAAAGTTTGGAAAAGTGGAAGTAATAAGGAAAAGTTTTTTGTAAGAGGTTTCCAGAAAGAACGCTATATGCTAATTTCTCTGAATGAAAAGCAAAACTTTTATATTTAATTTGTTTTTTCTTTAATTCAGAAATACCACTGTACCGGTAAAAATCCTCTAAAATATTGCTTGAGCATAGTCAATTTCCAGTTAACAATATAAGATATATTTTGGCGAGAGAAAATTTTAGCATAAAATAGAGATATTCACATTTTGGTAAATATTTCGCCTTTGGGCGCTATAAATCTGTAAACATTTTTACTCTGAAAAATTGCGAATCGTTGGGAAAATGTAAAAATTATGGAAATTGCTGCAGTTTTTTTTAATTTATTACATAAAATTCTTATATACAGGGTATTACAGAAGGTTATTGGGAAAATTTAAAAGAAGATTCTACATCTAAAAATGGAAAATAGTTTATATAAGCCTGGGTCTGAAAATGCTTTGTTTTCATGATACGGAGTGCCTAAAGTTTTCCGTCTTTAATAGTTAATTATATTTTGTTAGAAGCCCACGAAGATATTGAGATAAGTGTTGATACACGAAATGTTTCATCAGTCACATTTACGTTCGTGCCACAAGCAATTAAGGGATAAAACTGCACTGGTTTTACAAAAATTATTTAAATTTCACTAAACAGCCGAAACGCCTTCCGGAGTCTATGAGGCGTAAGTCCATCCACGTTATAATACAATTTGAGTTTGTTTTTTATCACTATAAAGCTAATCTCCGACAGTTCCATTCACTAATCACTTTTCCTCCAATCACCACTGCCGTTAACTCCTGCCCTAACACAGTCCTTTATAATCACCTTGAGTACACCTTGCTAAACTTTCTACCGTGATATGCAATTATATTCGAAGAGAAAATTAGGTTCTTTACTTTGCTAAGAATTTACCTTTTGTACGAGACCTTAAAATTTTATTTGTTTACAATGAATAGATGTCCAATTTTCTTGTACTAACACTGAGAAATTAACATTAACTACCATGGAAACTGACATTCCATCAAATTATTTAAATAGAACATTTCGTTAATTTGCCCAAAAAGCGAGAACCAAATTTTAGACACTGTGTTACTGACAGACCACAAAGTCCTACTGCCTTCTTAGAGCTTTGATCTCGCTCCACTGCCGTACGGCCTCCGATGCGACCCATTTCATTGGTCTATTTACTTGACGCGCGCGTGACGTACTCTTACGACACTCACCCCTTCTGCGTCGTTTAACCCGACTGGCCCGATTCGTGATGCGTCGACTTGCTAACTACGAAGCATGTCGATATTTTAACGTTGCATAGCGACGGGCGGCTTCCTTTGTTTCATTGTTTTTAGATCGGTAACGGAATTTTTAAAAATTATTTGAATTTATTAAGGCGGTGTTGTCACCTTAAAAAGGGAAATTTACTGGTTAAATTTAGATTTTTATTATTTTGACTATAGAAAAAATAGCTTGCAAGATGTTTTTCTGCAACAATGGGGTAGTACAGAGGTAATGTGTCATGTATTAATAACATGTTGACGTACTTGAATATTCTTGAGGAAACTGGGAAAAAATGGGTTAAATAATTAAAAAATCTGGCAGCTAGTTAGAACTTAGGCTTTACACAAAATTAAAAATCTCATTTTATAAGAATTTTAAATAATTTTTTGAATAGCTTGTATTTCATCAGCTTGGCATTCTAAAAAGTAACGGCCAAGCTTCCTGTTCTAAGGGTCTGCAGGTGACTTTGGAGGCCTTTTCATTATCTTCTTTCATTATCCATATTCTTAATGTTAATTTTTTTATTACTTGATTTTACATGTAAAAGTACTTACATTGCTAATTAGTTCTTTTTTTCCAGAACTCAGTGGCTGTAAAATACGAAAAATCTTTTACAAGATGGGCTTGTGGATCAAATTTTGGATTTCAGAATTGTTTTAATAAATAAAAGTATTTCTCGATCAAAAATATGTGTGTTATCGCTCATTCCAACATGTTTTCTTTCACAAGAGAACGAATTGTGCTCTTTTAATATTAATAAAGCATTTGAATTTATTTACATTACTTAAAGAAACAAACGTAAAATTATGCTTCTTCTGGATCAATTAGGCAAAAATTCAAAAGTGCTTTTAGATTAATATTTTACATCGTTTTGTCCACATCTTATTATCCTGATGTAATATTTTTTTAAAGTAGATACAACCAAATCACTCTTACATACCTTTTTCTAAATTACTGAGCATTTAAAATATTTTTTTAGCTTTTGACTTACATTGTATATCCTTTGACTTTTAATTAAACCAACTACTGCCCATATAGTTTGGCATCACGCACCATCTTTTAAAATGAAGAATATTTTTTAAAGAGCCGTATAACACTTTTACAATACAAAATGTTAAATTGTCAATTATTTCGAAAACTATGCATTTTTGGAATAGACCACTTAATACAAAGCTACCCTATTTTTTAATGCCAAATACGATAAACATATAAAAGTAGGGGGTTTCCATTTAAAAAAAATTACTTTTTACGTTTTTTATCAGTTAATTTTTGTACTTAATTTTTAGTTACCCTGTATTAATTCACACCCAAAATATCCACTCAATATACAAAATTGGGCCTCTTTTTACAAGGAATTCAACTCAAATTAAAAAATAAAATATGCCGCATAGGAAAAATTTCTCCTTATTTTGGGGTCTGCAAACCTCATTTTTGACATAAAATTCAAAATAAGTCAAAAACGGTTAGACCTAGGTATAGCATATTATACACAAAGTAAATATACTTAACTTAGATATTATCTAGAATTTTCTGTAAAATCCAAAAATACAATAACATATAGGATGTTCCATTAAAAATAAGGAAGTTAGCATCGACTTCCATTACAACCGGAAGTGCCACCATCTTGAAAATATTTTGGACGAGTTGCTCTCATCGATATTAGTAAACACCCAAATTTTAAAAATTTTCCGTTGCTAAGTTTTTGAGAAATCGACCGCGTCGGTTCGTCGTGGGACACCCTGTATATATATATATATATATATATATATATATATATATAATATATATTATATATATATATATATATATATATATATAATATATATATATATATATATATATATAATATATATATATATATATATATATATATATATATATATATATATATATATATATATATATATATATATATATATATATATATATATATATATATATATATATATATATATATATATATTTATATACATACATAACAGTGATTCAATATATTGTTTATGGGTTGTGTTTTTATAAAGCCTTGTAGGTCATACACACTATAATTGTGTAAAATTCTACAATGTTACCACCAAGTAATTAAATGAAAAAGTCAATATAATTTATGTGAATTATTATAATTATATTTGTACGATAACAATTTTACAGTGATACGTAAATCTGGCAACGCTGACGGGTTAGCATGTCCAATCACTAACTAAATAAAATAAAAACGAATGTCTGTGCACGGCAATCGTTTAACAAGAGCAACAAAATACAGGTTTGGCTTGAATTTTTTCAGAAATGGTATTATATTCTTATGTGATCAAGAACTTTCATATATATATATATATATATATATATATATATATATATATATATATATATATATATATATATATATATATAATATATATATATATATATATATATATATATATATATATATATATATATATATATATATATATATATATATATGGCATTACTTAGCAATTGATTATCTTACTCAAGTTGCTAAAGGTACTTTTTTCGGAATAAATTACATGTTCACGAAAATATGCAATATTCAATTTTCTTTTTTTATTGCTGGTAAAGTTTCTTTATATTTAGTAAAATAATATATACCTTATACTAGTATGACTATCATTTTATTTAGAAAATGATAATGATACATTAAGTTGCCATAAGTATTTTTTTAGAACTGTTAATACCATATTAGGTTTATTTTAATAAAAAATAATTAATATCTGAATTGAGATTATTATTTACAATAAATATTTTTTAGTTTTTAATAGTTTTTTTTCGATATTTGTGGCCGGAAAAAATTTAAAACTTTCTTGGATGGCACTGTTTCAAATTCATATATTAAACAACTAGCCATGGGCAAAAATAAGCATATATCAGAATCAGAATACTCTTTTATCGAAAATCATTAAGGATCAAGTATTTATTCGGCTATCCAGAACTCGATTAAAAATAAGTCTGTAACCTAAACACATAATCGCAGTATTAATGGACAGTTTCAATAATTGATCCCGGGATTCTTTTATTCAATAACATCTAAGACGATTAAGAATCGAGTACTTTTTAGCTGTAGTCGATTATCTTATAACTAATAAAAATATCAATGTTAATTTACCTTGGGTACCCAGAGGGAAAAATCTACTAAATTATTTCGTCGCCCTAACAACGCATCCAGATAAAGTTGGGTTTATCTATGTTAGTTCGAACTTTTCACTTATAATCTCCCTAGAGCATAATTCTTTCGCGAAATTTTATCGTCCTGCAAATTTTCTTACAACTCAGAAAATATATCCGGTATTTTAATATACCACTTATACACCTTATTCTAATGTTATATGGGTGATATATTAATTTGACAATAACAAATGTGACAAGTTCCTTGTAGTTAATCACTTTGGAAAAAATGTCCACATTTTAATGTTACAGCTAGTAGAGTCATTTCTGAAAAAAATAGGCTGTAATAAAATAAAATGCCAAAAGTCAAGCATTAGTTAAAATTAATATTCGTAATATTTCTAGCACTCAGATCACACTTCTATTAAGACAAAAATGCTTTTTAAATCACATAAATGTAGTTAAAACAACCAGGATTTAGATGGAATCATAGCTCTGAGAGTTTACTGCAATGTATGCTTGATGAATGGAAGAGTAAAATAGATTTTGGTAATATGACACTAGCAATTATTCTGGATTCACAACGAGCTTTTGATACTATAAATCGCGGTATCTTGATGTCTAAATTAATAATATTCGTCTTTGAGAGATTGATTTAATGTAGTTTGACGATTAGTTAAAGGACAGAAGACCATGGGTTAAGATTAATGGGATAACATCTGGGGCTGTTATAAATAATCACGGTGTTTTACAGGGAGGCATTCTGGGTTCGATACTTTTTGTATATTATTAATAAAATTCTGGGTGCTCTAGAGTCAAAGAGAGGTAAAATTCATCTTTTGAACAAGTTAAAAAAAATATCTTGGAGTTATAGTAGATTATAGACTAAGATTTAAAGATCATGCTTTATTGCTTTTAAGATAAGCAATTCTATAAAATATTTATCACGGTGTTCATTATGTCTTTTCTTTTGGTTAAAGCTCACAATGTTTATTACATGCTAAACCAAAATTAATTGTATAGAATGCAAAAATTACGTAATACGGCAATTATGACTGAAATTCTACTGCTCCACATATACTCCAATTAGACTAATGCATCAGTGCATACACTGGTTCCCAGTTTCAGAATACTTTAAGTATTGTGTTTTAGTGTTTGTACCTAAAATTAAAATGGATAGTGCTTCTTCCTATCTAGTTGCTTTAGGAATTGAAAAATGTCAATTAACTTTCAATTTTTATAACTTAACTTAAAACCCATATCCCAAGGGGGTGCAACATTCTTATGTATGTGATCTGTTTGATTTTTTTTGCTTCTTTTTTGTATATTTTAATCATATTTTATTTAACTATTTATGTCCCAGTGATATGACATGTTTTTGACTTTTATTTTGGGTATTTTATGTTATTACGTATTTTAAAACTATATTGTAGTTGTAAGTTGTTTTTAATTTTTATTTCTTTAGTCGTAATTGTAATTCTTTTTAGTTTTATTTAGTTTGCCCATGTAAAAATTGATTAACTAAAATATGTTGCTTTAAAAGGATTAAATAATAATATTATTATTAATAATAATAATGATAATAATCTACAGTAAAAATAGTAAACTATTTTATAAAAAGATCTAATCTTTTAATTATTATTTACATTCTACGTTTTCCAAACTCCACTCCTGCCATACAATAAACACACCCAAATTAAAATATAAAAAATGAAAACGTACGGGGCCCCCAAATTACTCATCGGGGATCGGGGAAACTTGAAAGACACGATTTAATGGAGGTAAAGTTGCACAATTTGATGCTGATCAAAATGTCACCTTAAAAGTTTAAAAAAATTTAAATACTTTCAAAGATTTTTAGAAAAAACCGAATATTTGTGATTTCATTTTAAGTTTTTTTAACTTTATTTAAATAGATAAAAGAAAATAAATTTTACATTCTAATTGTACCTTTTCTGTTCTACAAAACAGTGTTATTAATTTACACACGGACGTTTTGTTAAGCTGCCATCATAAATTTTTTTTTTACCACCCGGGTTTTTTTTTATTACGTATGTTAAGAGCCCCCGTCCCCAAAACCAATGTTTGGCCATTTATTGAAAAATTTATATTAATGCAATTTCCATAAGAAACTATGGGTTAAAGAGAGGAAGAGAACACATTTTTTGGGAAAACATTAAAATGATTTTTCCGAATAAGTGTGATAGATACATCATTGGTTTTGGACCTTAAAAGCCCTTAAAATCCTGAATAAAAAAATTAGAGCTGTATTAAAAAAAAGGTTGATGATGGCAGCTCGAATACGAAACGTCGATGTGTACATCTAATAACATTGTCTTGTAAAACAAAAAAAGTAGCAATAAGAATGTAAAGTTTATTTTGTTACCTCTATTTAAGTAGAGTTATACAAAAATAAGAATAAAAACGCGAATATTCGATTTTTTCCAAAAATCTTCTCTTCAAGTTTCCGAGATTCCAATGATGAGAATCGAATTTGGAATACCCTGTACAGGATGTCCAGTTTTCGTGTGTTTTCATATACCAGCTCCCTTACTATAAAAGATAGAAAGATGGGGTTTGGTTACCCTTTTTTTTTAGAAACTTTCATTGCCGCAAACGAAATTTTCATACCCCCTTAGTTTCTGACATACAGGGGTTTTTGAAAATTTGTCATTTTTGCCCGCCCCCTGTACCCGATTATTTTTTGGAAATTTTTCAATAAAGTAAAAATGGATTGTTATAGATTTTTTACGAAAATTTTTGAGTGGCGTGGGTAGTTTTTTCAAAAATTTTTGTTTTTGAGTTACGAAAAACTTATTTTTTTTAAAGGGGAAACCCCCTATATATTTTTTTTTTATCTTTTTCCCCCTTTAAAGGCTTTTCAAAAATATAAATAGTCCATATTTATTTTTTTTAAAAAGGAAAAATTTTTAAAATTTTTTGTAAAATTTATCATTTTTCGTATAGAAGGCTATGCCGAAAAATCAAAAAAAAAACAACGTCTTTTTTATTATAAAAACTCTATATTAATACATAATAACTAAAAACATTAAAAGAAAAAAAATATTAATTTATTTTTATTTTTTTAAATTTAAAAAATTGTAACTCCTTTTTCCCAAACATTTTCGAATATTTTTCAATTTTTCAACCTTTTTAAAAAGAATTCCCCCCTCAAAAGCCAAACGCTTGATGGAGTTTCCCGAAGTTGATCAATATTGTGGTATTGTCTCATATATATCTGATTTGTCAATACCCCCAAAAAAAAACCCAAACAAAAAGAGGGGGGATTTTGGGGCCACCTGAAGGTCCATTCTACCAATCCTTTTTCGGAAATGTTGTTTCAAAATTCTCTCATATTTAATTGTGACCGGGGCCCATCTTGTGGTAATAAAATTTTTTAAAACGGCCGAAATCCCTAATATTTTATTTGTGTTCCCTTATTTCAGGTTCTTTTCCGGTTCTTCCTTTAAGATAAAATACTTTAAATTTTTGTGCCAAAAATGAAGCATGACACGCTAAACCCAAAACCCACCTTGACGTTCTAAAAATTTTATTGGTTCGTTTGGGACAAAAAAATAATAAAAAAACTCCCACATAACAAAACCCAAATCAAACAAAACAGTAATATTTAACAACAATAAAACCATAATGGGCATTTCAGAATTTTGTTTTTGTCATGGCTATCCGGGGAAACCCTCGGGAAAAAGATAAATTTTTCAAAAAAAGTTAAAATTTTTTCCTTTTTTTAAAAAAAGTAAATATGGGCTAATATATTTTTTAAAGGCCTGTGAAAAAGGGGGAAAAAGAAAAAAATAATATATAGGGGCCCATTTTAAAAACATAAATTTGGGTCGTAACTCAAAAAAAAACTTTTAAAAAAAAACTACCTACGCCACTGAATTCTACAAAAACTCAAAAATCCATTTTTTCTTTTTTGAAAAGTTACCAAAAAATCGAGAGTCAAAAAAGACAAATTTTCAAAATCGCCCTGTTGCAGAAATAACAGAAAATTTTGTTTGCCCAAAGAAAGAATAAAAATAGGGCAGTAACCCCAAACCCCATCTTTTCTTTTATAGTGGATGGTATATGAAAACACACGAAAACTGTACACCCTGTACAGTTATGGGTGTTGTTACAGATTATATCAGGTAAGCAGAGTGTCCAGAAAATAAGTATTTTTATCCAATGCTACTTAAAAATCCATTTATCTTAGGTTTTACTTAAAAAGGTAAACTTTTTAAATAAATGAAAAAAATAAAAAATTTAGAACTAAACACTCAATAGAAAGAAATTTTACGACATATTCGTAAATGTAAGTATCTATAAAATGTGATGTACGATAGAGAAATACTAAAAATCATTTATTTTTATTAAGCTGTAGTTTTAGCAAAATTTATAGTTATTTTTTATTACTGTAGTAATAAACGTTATAAAGGTTAGTTTATTTATAAATGGTTATATTACTGTTATATTGCATTTCCACTTAAAGGTTAGTTTATAAATGGGGTTTGTTTATTAAAATTACTTTAAAAAATAAATAATATTTATTTTTACTGGCTGAAATTTGAAAAAAATAAATAAACACATGAGTTTACGAATATCTGGTGCAAAATAAAAAAGTATAAAAATAGACCTTACAATACACAGTGTTTCAAATAATTTTATTTTTAATTTCAATAGTAGAGATATAAAAAAAGCCTGGTTCAATTTTTAACCGAAACAATAAAAGAAATATTAACCCCTACCCCCATTTTAAATAATACTATATACAATAATATGATCTTAAACCGTTTACCCCAAAAACCTTAAAAATACATGAAAACTAATAAATTAGATTTTTTCTCTTTAGCCTTTTTTAATACAACCCTAAAAATCCAGCCAACAAAACATTTAAAAAGTACATATTCTTAAAATATTTTCTCTATGATCTAAACAATTTGCATGCGTTTCACCACCACTTGGCAAAGCACTTTTTTCATTCTCCTTGAGACACAAACATTTAAAGTATAATTTTTGAATGCATCAACGGCTTTTTCTGCTGACGAAAATCGTTCTTAACGCAATTTATTCTTTACGTACGGGAACAAAAAGAAGCCATTTGATGCCAAATCGGACTTTTTACAAGCACAAATAGTCGTAGTTGTAGTCGAGATATATGACAGCTGGCATTGTCTTAACGAAGAATAGTGCAAAGGCGCTTTTTTATTTTCCCTATTTCACCGAAGACTTCGGGCAAACAAATGGTTGTGTACAATTTATAATTAACCGTTTTACGTCTATCTAAAGGTGCTGTTGGTAATGACCAGTTTTTACAAAAAAGTGCCAACGCAAACAATATCTGTTGAATTTGGTTTATCTTGAAACACCCATACAGTAGACTCAATGAATTCTTGCATAGAAATTCAGAAATAAAGTAAACAAACCTTGTTTGGCATTAATATAATCAAAAGGGCAAGGCGGGCAGGTGCAGTTCAATACACTGCACCGGCAACGTTGATTAAACACCCTGAATAACATAACTTCAGAAATAATAACTTTTTTAATGTTTATGGCATTGCACTATAAATAACATGTTTATAAATTGATGATTCCTTATTGTTAAAAATTATTTTTAAAGCCAGAAAAGTATTTTTGTTTATTATCTGAAGTGAGAGACAGATATGAATTCACTTTAGATGCTCAATTCGATTGCTGTTGATCGCGTTAGTTTACAAAAGTGTTATTGAATAATACAACCTTATAGAAAGAGAAAAAATGACATCGAAGTGCCCTACAATTCCTAACTTAATTTTTTAAATTTTTTATCAAACAAATACAGCATGTGTCCAAATTAACCTTGTTGCCGGTGCAATCGGATCTTGGAACTGTCATATCAATAAATGTTTATATTTAATATATTTTTGAATAATTTTATTATATTTTTAAGATATTTTCCTGATTTTGATTCCTGGGATCTGGCAATTTGTTTAGGTTTCTCCAAAATAAAAAGAAGCAGATCACTATACCAAACACCCTGCCTACAAACTGGCGATGGCGTCGCGTGAATTCTAGTCCTTGAGTTCGTTGCTGCTACTTATAGATCCATGATTTGTTACTTATTGCAACGTTATATACTTCTTTTAAAGTACTGCCATGGCAACATTTTTTAAAGATTTGGTAGGAATATATGGGATCCAACGAGAACAAACCCTTTTCATGGCTAAATGTAATATTTTTTATATGCTAGTGGCACTTATGCTTTAGATTGCGCTAATCGCCCAGTGGATCTTGTAATATAGATCTTGTAATATAGTTCCTGCATAGCATCAATGTTTTTTAACACAACAACTGACTTTGCACCACCCTTACGACATAACAGCGTTTCACAGTAGCGAAGAACTGTGACTGTAAACAACACAAATCACGTTCAAATAACAAAACGTGTTTAAAAAGGTCATGGTCAAAAAAGTCAGACTGTTTAGTGGAATTGAATATAACTTTATGTCAAATATTTCGTATGTCTACGGCAGTGGCGACTCGTGGTTTGTCTAACAAGAAGGGCTTAACAAACAAAAACAAAAAATAACATACATCATACACACCATTTAGATAGGTAATGTCCCATTTTTCATTTAAGGGAAAAATAAATTATAATTGAAACTGTAAAACTTTTCGAAGGAAAAGTTCATTATTTTGTTTTTGTCAGCAATAAAGTTTTAAATCACTTTTTTTATTAAGGTTCAAAACTTTAAACGTATTCCCATAGAGGCAGTGCGAGTAAGCGTGCGAGAGAGAAAGAAGAATCGCAGTAACCTACTGATTGATTGATCAATCAATCAATCAATCAATCAACGTACTGATTGGTCGACGAGAAGGGGTCGACCAATTATCAGACAGAGCGGGTATATACTCCTCTCACCGACCAATCAATACGTTGGTGCAAGAGAGAAAAGTTATACTGCGATTCTTCTTTCTCTCTCGCACGCTTATTCGCACTGCCGGGTGGCAAGGCTGTCTCTAAGGCTGCTCGAAGGTTCAAAATGTCACTAACATTTTCGATGAACGTCATTGCAAGAGCATTTAATCTTTCTTATGTATCTGGCCGGAATTAAATTTCAGATAAAAATACTCCTTTAAAATTTTATGAGTGAATATATTTTAGAGTAAGCTACCCCTTTTTTTTAAGGATACTGAGAATTTTAATGTGGCATGCGTAAAACATATCAATTTAACGATTTGTAGGTATTTTATAAAATAAACCTTTTTTTTACTTATACGATTTTATAATGCAAACATCGGAAAATATATTAACCTATAATTAAATATTGGGGCATTTAGCGAACCCTACACTCTCCATATTGCGAATTCATAATGTTATGTAATTTATAAATAACATTTTTGCACAGTTGCGATTGCTAGATAAATAATAGTAAAATGTTATGGTTATACTCGCCTATAAAAATCAAGGGTATTTTACCCTGACCTAAGCTCTGAACATATTTGATGCATGCCATATTAAAAACTCTTCAACCTCAGAATTTTTGAAGTTAAAAAAGTTGGTGGTTACGCCAAAACGAATCCACTCACGAAGTTTCAGATGAGTATTTTTTTTAATTTCAAGTCGAGATCGATGCCTAATAGTATTTTCCAAAAAACCTTTTAGTTTCTAATGTAGTCATTCAAATGCTAACCAATATTTGTAAACCCTGAATAAGTTTCTTAAATACATTAATTATTTTTCTTTACCGCCTATAAAAATAATGATTGTTTCCAATGCAAAGGCGCGAATAAACAGCCTAAAACGAACTGATTGGGAAATATGCAAAAGCCACATAAATAGCCACATCTGAGAACTCGGCTATGCCCGCAATCGCGAAATTAAATAATTCAACGGTCTAATACGAGGGCTGCTCGATAAGAACGTAGAGATTCAGTACCGTATAATTTTTTAAAAATATTTGACATTTACTAAATTGTTTTAAAAAATACAATAATTATATGAGAAAGCAAAACATTTTTGGGTTAATTTCTAATTTTAATTATATATATATATATATATA
>JAHBCN010021654.1:0-14122 GCA_019359885.1 Listronotus oregonensis | reverse complement strand
ATTGATAGCTAAAATCCGTTTGCGTTCAGCTTCAGTGCGCGATGCCCTTTTCTGCCTCAGCATCGATCCGCATTTTCCCCCGCCCCTCTGTTTGGGTTTTTCCCCCCGAGCTTGGCTGATCGTCATTTGAAAGTTTGGGGCCGGCACAAGACTGAAGGATTCTTGGGCTCTTGTGATCATGGATTCTTTGTCTCTTGAAGCTGTGATCAATTTATTCATTGATTCAATGATTTCTTGGGAAACTTTGATTTCCCCGATATTGATCCGGTCGATCGCTAACCCATAGCCAGCAGTGATGTCTTTGATTGAAGTAAATAAAGCCACGTTGATTTCTTCAGTTCCATTTAGAACCTCGTTCAGATCCATTTTCCCGATGATCCCCCGTAAGTTTGATTGGGCATCTTGAATCATTGAGATAACGGAGTTTTTTTTTTAAAAACAAACAAACATTTGACGGGTATTTGATTGCTTCATCGATCTGCACGATTACGTTGTCTTTCGTAATTGCACGCTTCGCCCCAGAGGAATTTTTCAAGGACACTCTTTTTTTTGGTAAAAAATGGAACAAGAAAATGAAGACCTTTTCCAACCCCGAAATTTTCCCAAAATTTCCCCAAACTTTGACTTCCCCACGAACGATCCCCACGGGTTTTTGCGACCCCAAATCAGAATCACTAATACGAAGATAACTAAAATAATTTGGATAATGATCATTGTAAAAACCCTCTTCCATTTTCAAATAATGTATTGTTAACACGGGTCAATAAGACACCGTTTTCAACCCCGATAATCTCTAACATGACATTTTCAGCAGGAATCCCTGCAATCACCCAATTTCGGAAGTCAAAAGACATTGTGTAAGTCCTCAGGATCAAAAATAACGTCCAACCGCTCGTTGTTCCATGTAGTCTACGATGATTTTCCACCCTCTTTCCTTTCATTTTTTCTTCAAGATTGTTCATTCTTGCAAGGACAACTATAATAGCACGTTTCACCCAAGAGGACAGTATACATTTCATAATTCCCTCCTTTTTAGAAAAAAAAATTTGAAAACAAACCCATTTCTAAAAATTAAAAAACAATTGTACAAAATATAAAAATCAGGAGTGAAGAAATAATGAAAAAAATGTATTCAACAAAAATGATCAACACTGGTGGCCGTTCAGGAGAAGTTCATAGTCCCGATCATTCATTTGAACTAAATATTACTGCACCTGGCAAACGTGTTGAAAATGCCACCAATCCAGAACAACTTTTTGCGGCTGGGTTTAGTGCTTGTTTCAATAGTGCCCTTGAATTAGTAAAAAGCAACAAAGGAATCGACGGTGCTTCGACTGTCAGTGCACAAGTGACGTTATACGCAGAAAGTGAATCAAGCTTTGTTTTAGGCGTTGAGATCGAAGGTCAAATCGAAGGTTTATCAACAGAGGAAACACAAGAATTGCTTGAAATCGCTCATACCGTATGTCCTTACTCAAAAGCTACAGCTGGCAACATTGAAGTGACTGTCAAAGCCGTTAGCGAGTAGACTTTCGTTGAAAAAACAGCTATGATAAGAGGCGGATGTTAGAAAAAGGGGTGAAAACATGAATGTCTTAGCGTTAGAAAACCAATTGTGTTTTCCTCTATACGCCGCTTCAAAAGAAATTATCAAACAGTACAAAGACTTACTGGACCCGTTGAATTTGACCTATACCCAATATTTAGTGATGTTGGTGTTATGGGAAGATGAAGCGATCAGTGTCAAAGAATTGGGGAAGCAATTATGTCTAGATTCTGGCACACTGACACCGGTTTTAAAAAAGCTTGAAGCAAAAGGATACCTAGTAAGAAATCGAAATCAAGACGATGAACGTTCCTTGCGGGTCACATTGACTGATTTAGGCAAAGGACTCCATGAACAAGCGCTAGAGATTCCCTACAAAGTAACGGAATTCTTGCCCCTTGAACCGGAAGAACTGTCAGTCCTCCACGAATTGACGACCAAAATGGTCCAAAAATTTCAAGAACAAGAAAAATGATCCGCTGTTTTCACAGTGGATCATTTTTTTATCTTTTAACCCTTCACTAACAAACAGCGAAGAAAAACAGATGACCTACGAAGCTTTGGTTTTCAATTCGCCAATTACATTTCGCAACTGAGTTAATTGTTCTGGGTCTTCAATTTTTTTGATCGCAATTTTTACCAATTCAAAAATTTGTTCCTCCGTCAAACCACTTTGCAAAATCTCTAATTCGGTGACGGCTGGTTGGAAACGACGAGCCAAAACTGACCCACTCATCTTGATACTTGCGATCTCAAGTATCCCTTTATTGACTAACTTACGAATCACTGACAATGACGTGTTGCGATTCAAGCCGAAGCGTTCACTAAATTCGGTACAGCATAGCGGCTCATCCACAGCCCAAAAACAAACTAAGACTTCCCACTCTTTTTTTGAAAAACTCAAGTAATCCATAACTGCTCCTTTCCATGCCAATCAGGCTGGTTCTTATTTTCTAATCAAAACAATCGCAGCTATTGACATAAGCTATCTATCCTCTTCATTTTACGATTGTTTTTTCTTTCACTAAAAGGATTATATACCAATAATAATCTATTTTATTCATAATTTCAAAATATTTTTTATTTTAATGATAAATAACACGTTTAATTCCCCTTCTTCTCCATAAAAAAAAACGACTAGATGCGCTAGTCGTTTTTTTCTATCAAGTGATCCTAAGAAGAACCGCTTATTGGATGTTGAAGATCAGGCTTTCGTGCTCTTTTTCTTTTAAGGAATAGCCACAAAACTCTTTATTCAAATTCGGATAATCGCGTTCGATCATCTGAATAACCTCGATTTCCGTCAAAAATTTGTCTTCTGACAATTGCAACGAGTTCAACAAGACAAAGCGTGAATCATAGCCTAAAATCTCTGGCATCAATTGCCAAAAATTTGAGTGATCAATTTGTTGGATCGTTTCTTCAAAGTTAGCAATCAATTGTTGTACATGATCATAGACTTTAGGATAATCAGATTTTAACAAATCCAACAGTGCTTGATCGACCACCTTATCCAAATAAGCCTTTGTGTCCGTATAGATTATTGAAGAAATCACTTATTTCATCAATCCTTTCATTCAAATGCCATATTCGACATCGTCAGGAGGGCCCCCCGTTCCTATATATAGCATACTATCGGTGATTTTCGTTCTCAGATTAAGGATAGAATCAAGAAAAAAAGGAGAAGTCGTTTTTTGATTCCTCAATCTTACTCCACAATAGCAAAATTTTGCTGAACTGATAAGCAAAGCGAATCAGCAAATCAAAAAAATGAAAAATTTTTGTCAGATTTCCCTCCTTTTTTAGATAGATTGCCTCTCTTCTACAAGAAAAATCAGCCGCCAAAGATCGCATCCTTTAGCAGCGATCGATTTGAAACAAACAACAAGCAGCCCAGATTGCCCTTCACAAAAAACGGAGACAGCATAATCTCAGACAGAACCTTCAGCAACATGTATAATTAAAGTAGAGAAAGTCATCAAAATAAACGAGACGAGGAGTGGAGCAAAGATGAAGAACCATTGTAAATGCGGCAAGAAGTTAACTGGCAATGAAAAAAGCTGTCCGGACTGCAAACGCAAAAAACAGCAAACTTTAGATTCCTTGGAAAAATTCGTTAAATACGGCAGTTTTGCTTTAGCAGGCCTATCATTAGTTTTAAAAAATTCGAAAATACAAAGAAGGGGATCGACTAAAACTTTAAAAAAAAAAACGCCTTTTGTTTTTTTTATTCGTCTACAATCGTACTCTCCAACTGCCAATTGACCGTACCAGTATACGTCCCCGGTTGAATCAACTCAAAATCAGGAACAAATCGTAAATAGCAGTTGTATTCATTTAAAGCAAGGGTCAAATCAGCCTCGCCGTCGGGAAGCTGCTGAAAAAGGATCGTTTCTTCTTTCGTAACTGTTGCCACCAAGTGATCGTCGAGCGGATCATAGATCACGAATTGGACGTCTTCTGCCAACTGCTGCTGGTCTTGCAAGAAATCAGTCATTTGCCCACTAAGCTGCCAAGTCCTTCACGTTGTTTTTTTGTAACAGCGGCCGAGGTTTGATCAAAAGAAACGGGAAGATAGGCAAAGCCATCACTTCGGATCGATCGTGCGAGCTCATTTACATTATTGTCCGTTGATCATCCCCCGGAAAGTACACTGCCTCGAAAATCAATGCCATAATAATGGGTTTCTGATTGATTTCCTTCTGCATCGATCACAAAAGCAGCAAGATAATAAGTGGTGCCCGGATCCAGATTCGCGGTATCTCGTTCCAACGTGTATGTAAAGGGATCTGCCAATGTGGCACGCTCTATCTTAGCTGTTTCTGAGAAATCTGCCTCCGTCACCGTCTCTGCTTCCGTAAAAAAATCCGTAACATACAAGCGTGCTTGCGTTGAATTGCGGTCATCGATGGTAATCGGGGTAAAGCACAAACGATTTTCCCGCACGATCTGCTGGGTTTCTTTCGCTTCTGCTAAGGTAGGCACACCCGTTGTCAGCGTGGGCGGAAACACACCGGTCATTGTGTAGGAATGCGTCTCAGGGCTGCCAGATACGAGACTCGATACAAAGGCATTCCCTTGGAAGGTCGTCTGCACAGGCACCGTTTGATTCAAGTTCTCATTGAGCGGCGCCCCCGTATAGGTAATCGAATAGTGGATCAGATAGTCATTCCCTTTGGCTAATGCAGGTAGGGTCGCAACCAACTCACCAGCTTCAACACTAAAATCAATCGGCGTGCCGCCTTCTGGCATACCATTTACCATCAAATCAGGACCACCGAAATACACTGTCTCATCGACTAAAGAAAAGCCTTCTGGGAGAAACGAACGCAGCTTGATGCCTGCTTCCAACTCCGTTAAATCACTGGTGTCCTTATAAGAAAGATACAGCAAAATCTTATTTTTGTTGGAATTGGGGAAAAATAACTTAGAAATAAAATTTATAGTACTACCAGCGATTCGCCTTTTATTATGTGCTTTTATTAGTTGATTGTCCAGGCGTTTGTCGCTACTATACTGACAGAAGATAGCTGCGTTCAGAAAGCACGAGGTTTGGATTTCTAGTAGTGTTTGTTCGTTGCTGACGAGCTTCATAACTTGCGACGCTTCTTATAAGACCTAAGAAACTAACAGGCATAATATGTGATGTGATCTCTTGTATAATTTTCGTTTAAATCATTTCTTACTCTAAAAAATGTCACTGATAACGACAAGGGTACCGTAGTTTTTTTGTTATAGATAAATGAATCATAAAACGTTTTGTAAAAACTCAAAAGAACTTCAAAAAAGTAGTAAAGAACCCTAAGTAAAATAGACATAGGAGCGGAGCGGGTGGGCGGAATGCGGGGTGAGAGGGGAGGCAACTGATCAGCCAATGTTGTGCGCCTTCATCGGTCGCCGCTCGCATTCATTCAAGCTATTTCTGATTTTTATATATTTTTTCGATTACTACCTCCACTGCTCATGTGAAATTCATATGGTAAAAACAACGATCAAAACAAACAATATAATTTAGAATTTTCTTTGTATGCCCCCCTTATATACAATCCTGGCTACGCCCTTGTCTACCTGTACTTTTATAAAAAATCGTGAAATAGCCATCATATATAATTTTTCCCTCCGAATCCGAAAATGATTAATGTAAAATAATTAAACATCAAATAAAACTGCTAGGGGTCATTTTGATATTTTTTTAAATGGAATGCCATATTTTTAATGTGATTATCCGATTCCTCGTATATCTTTTGATCTAAAATGATATTTTTTTAATTCAAAATGGTCCATTTTCTGCACGTTTAAATCGAAAAAATTTTCGTCTACCGTGTCATTAACACCTGAAATATTGATACGGATACCTGTTCACTCTTTAACGGTAGTGTCATTCAGACAACTAAAAAAATAAAATTTAAAAGTTGTTTATATTTTTCATAAATTAGGAACAAATAACGTTAAAAAATAAAATATTCATTAGAAGACCGTCTACACATTGTAATACAATAGATACAATTCTAAGAATTAAGACTCTATTGTAGAATAGATACAAAACAAATATAAAAACAATATAACATATAAAACAAATACCCCATAAGAAAAAACTATAAATTAAACTTAAGAACACCAGACATCTTAATAATATAAATGTTCGATATGTCCTCCGTTGTTTTCAAAACAGACCAATGCTTCCTTTTTAGTTTTTCCAGAGAGTCCCTTATATTATTGTTATCCTGGTTAAGTCTGTCAATTTCATTCACAATTTTTTGCTGTAGCTCATCGATATTTCTATTGGGCCGGTGATAAACTACATTTTTTAAATGGCCCCATACAAATGTATCCATTGGTGTGATATCTGAGCTATTGGGTGGCCAATAAAGTGTTCCGTTACGGCCAATCCACTCGTTGTAACGCCCATTCAAATATACTACCAGTTCTCGAACGGCATGAGGTGGAGCGCCATCCTGCTGCCAAATAATATTATTGTAGATTTGCACTGGCAATCCTTCCAAGAGGTCCTCGATATCGTTTTAAAGAAACTGAAGGTATCATTGGCCTGTTAAAGAGCAACAATAAAATAGCGGTACAATAAAAACATTTAGAGAGCTCCTACCTTGAAACTTTATTATTTCATATTTATGAGGGTTAGCTGCTGCCAAGTAATTTGTATTTGTCCGGGTGTATGTTCCGGATGTTGTGAATGACCCTTCATCAGTCCATAATATTTTATTTTATAAGTTGTTGTCCTTGTCTTGCTCTCTCATCAACATCAAAGCAACAAATCGAAAACGAAGTTCTTTTTGTTCTTGAGTTAGATACTGAACGGGAAGGATATAATATGGTTTAATAAAAATTTTTTTCAGTGTTCTTTGAACTGTGCCATAACTGACCCTTCGGAGCTCTAGGCCATACCGCCTGCGGAATAGAACTCATCGGATTTTTCCTAAAATATCGAAGAATTGCTTCATTTTTTATGTTTTGTCTTATATTTCTTCGCCTATCTTTCAATAATTTTGTTTCTTCAGAGTCTTAATTCTTAGAATGTATCCACTGAAATGCGTCTCTGAAAACTCTCGAAAAATCTTCTTTGCGTTTCTATAATTTTACAATGTGTGGACGGTCTTCTAATATATATTTCATTTTTTAACGTTATTTGTTTCTAATTCATGCAAAATATGAACAACTTTTAAACTTTATTTTTTTAGTTGTCTGAATGACACTACCGTTAAAGAGTGAACAGGTATCCGTATCAATATTTCAGGTGTTAATGACACGGTAGACGAAAATTTTTTTGATTAAAACGTGCAGAAAATGAACCATTTTGAATTAAAAAAATATCATTTTAGATCAAAAGATATACGAGGAATCGGATAGTCACAGACAAAATATGGAATACCATTTAAAAAAACTACTAAAATGACCCCTTGCAGTTTTATTTGATGTTTAATTATTTTACATTAATCATTTTCAGATTCGGAGGGAAAAATTATATATGATGGCTATTTCACTTTTTTTATAAAAGTTCAGGTAGAGTCAAAAAAGCGGCATGTCTAGTCCTCGTTGGATAACTCTGTACGTTCACCCCCACTCGCCTACGGCAGCCATGATGGTCAAACGCAACAGGAAAAGTGTGACGATTTTTTTAACATTGCTATAAAATTTTTTCCAAACGCCAGAAAAAAAGTTTTACTTTAAAAATTGTATATCAAAAGTAATATTTTATGTAAAATTTCGGTGATGGGGCCGCATTTTCTTCAGTGCCTGTGTGTGAGACAAAAAAAAAGAAAATCTGTTATGAATCTTTTGTGGTAAAATCCATACTGTTAATCATGCACTCAAGAATTTGTATACAGATGAATTTCTTCATTACCTTGCACACAACTTAAAGAAGTCATAAAATTAGAATATGTAGTGTTTGTATGATGTTCTTCAAATAGTCCAGAAAATGAAGTTTAAAAAATGGCAAAAACTCGCAATTTTTTCGTCCTGCATCAATTTACACAAAAATTTGTTATAAGGCTTATCTTACCCTTTACTTTAAATTATATATCATGCCCATGATTGATTGATTGATTGATTGATAAGTAAATACACAAGTTGAGGTTTTGTCCGCTCGACACTGCAGCCTACAGGGTTGTGTATCTCTTGTGTATTTGTTTCAGTTAAAGGTTTGACACCTTAGACAGGTGTAGTGCCTTTACTGTTCTTTTCTGGTCTCCAGCCTCCTGGTGTTAGGTCCACCATGAGGTTTTGATTTGTCTCCAGTATGTAAGTGCAGGGCACTCATATATGATGTGAGAGGCTGTCTCTTCCTCTTCGTCACATAGTCTGCAAATGGGTTCTTCTCTATAGATGCCCATGGGTGCATATGCTTTCTTAGGTGCAGTGTCCGGTTATTAATCCTGTCACTATTCTAATCTGATTCCTATTTAGTTTTAGTAGTTCACTTGTCAATGCTTTCGATGGTGAGTCCAACATTGATTTACTGTGATTTTGCCTTGGAATGTGGTTCCAGTATGACTGATGTTGTGTTTGAATCTACCGAGTCATGTAGCCACGAACCGAGGCTTTTGGTATTCCAAAACAGGTTCAGGACCCACAAACATTGCTGCGGAGCCTCGCCTGGCCAGGGAGTCTGCATTTTCATTGCCCTGTATTCCCCTGTGTCCTGGCACCCAGGAAAGTGTAACTTTGTTGTGGTTAGCCAGGTTTAGGAGGCATTTCAGACAGTTCCAAACCAACCTTGAGTTGACTTGTTGGGATGCCAAAGCTTTTATGGCCGCTTGACTATCAGAGAAGATAGTAATGTCCCTGCCCTTATATCTCCTCCTCAAAGTTCAATGGCATATATTTCCGCCTGGAAAATAGTGGCATATTTCCCCAGGGAAGCATAAGCATTAAACCTGGGGGTCATACCATGTATTCCTGCGCCGGCTCCATTGTCAGTCTTGGATCCATCGGTATACTAAACCAAATTCCGAGACTGACCAGGAGATCGCTCACTACCGCCCCAGGTAAGCTGGGCCCATGGGCGCTGTTTGTTTTATAAGGGTGAAAACTACCCCTAATTGTCAAAACTTATAAAATAATATTTTAAACCTTAAGTTGGGTAAAATTTGGTTTGAATTAGTTGACAATGTTTGTTTTATGCTTTGGAGTACAATTTAAGAATATTTTAACCCTTAAAAATCAACCCTTGTTAGAGCTTAAAGTAAAAAAAATATTTACCCTAAAATTTATTTACATAAAAATACACTGCATATTTACATAAATAGACAAAAATAAAATTTATACAAACACAGATTAAAATAAGTTTTTTAAATTTCTTCATTTATATTAAAAAAAAATAAAAAGTTTTGAATGTGTAGCACACGAGAACTGCAAAGTATACCAATTATGTAGTTTATTATGCTCCGAAGTGAGCTATTCAAATTTTTTGGAAAAAAAAATTGATGGGTTATTTTAATCATAGCTCCTTCATTTTTAATCTAAGAAAGTTTTTTTTTAATAATTTTGTAGGGTTTTTTAAGAGATACAAGGCTATGTGAATTAAATCCTTTTTAAAATTTCTTAGTTTTGAAATAGGGTGAGTTTAATAGGCTCGAATAAGGCCAAATATTTATTGTACAGAAAATCTATGCAAAAAATCTTTGTAATCAAAAAAACTATTCGGTACTTCAGCATTTTTTCGTATCACCAGTATTTTTGAAGTTGTTATTTTAAAGAAATAGGCTTTTTTACAAAATTCCAGAAAATCGTTTTTCACTTTAAGCTTCAATTTTTCTTAAATTAAACATTTTAAATTGGTTAAACTTCTAGAATGTATTAATAATACATATAAACAAACGAAACAATTCAACTAGGCATTGAGACCTATATTCCCCACACTAAAAAGAACCCCATAACTTCAAATCACAAACCGTGGTTTTCTAAATCCTGTGACAAAGCCAGACTTTTAAAAATTCGAGCCCACAAAAAGTTTCTTCAAAACCCCAGTCCCGAAAATCGACAGGCTAGCATCGAAGCGAGAAATCAGTATAATCAGACTATCTCAGAAGCAAATGACCATTTTAACAATCGAATAAAAGATAAAGTTCTCTCTTGCTCAAATGGCAGTAAAGCTTTCTGGTCCTTTGCCAAAAATATTAGTCAGAACTTTTGCACAAATTCTTTTCCACCCCTAATCTCTGAAGATGGAATTGTCTCTACCTTCAAAGGAAAAGCCGAACTATTTGTCAAACAATTTGCTGCCAATTCTACGCTTGATCCTCCTACTAATCTTTCCCTTCCAACAGTTGTCCCTGTTTCTCATAAAATGTCCGATATAATTTTTAAACTCAAACAGATCAAACGTATTCTTTCTTCTCTTAATACTAAAAAATCGTCTGGGCTGGATGGCATACCAGCAATCGTCTTAAAAAAATGTGCTCCCGAGCTTGCGCCCATCTTAACTCGCCTCTTTCGAATCTCTTACGACACGGGCATTTTCCCGGAGAGTTGGAAAGCTGCACGTGTGCAACCTGTCCCCAAAAAAGGATCCAAGAGTCTCCCTTCCAACTATAGACCTATATCTCTTCTTTCAGTTGTTTGCAAAGTAATGGAAAAATTCATTAATTTCCAAATCTTAAAGTATCTGGAAAAACATAAGATCTTACATGATAGACAATATGGATTCCGTCACAGTAGATCCACAGCTGAAATGGAACAAGTCCCTTGAGTTTCTTGGTGAATCCCAGATCGTTGCTCTTGACATATCCAAAGCTTTCGATCAGGTCTGGCATGATGGGCTTCTTAACAAACTTCCTTCTTACGGTCTTCCACCAGAGCTTTGCTTTTGGCTTTCCAGTTTCCTTTCTAATCGACGTATATCAGTTAGTGTAGATGGTCATTCCTCCAGCTTCTACCAAATTAATGCTGGGGTGCCCCAGGGCTCAGTGCTGGCACCCACGCTGTTTCTTCTACACATTAACGATCTTCTTCTTCCACAATCAATCCCATTCATAGTTTTGCTGACGATAGTATCCTCCACTCTACTATTCAATTTCTTAAGCCACCATGTAATCCTGATTTTGAAAACAAGCGCAGGTCAATGCAGATATCTCTTTCACAAGACCTCACACTTATCTTGGATTGGGGCGCCAAAATCTTGTTCAGTTTAATGCCTCGAAAACACAGTCATGTTCGCTGTCGAGAAAAAGTCTGCAAATGCACATCCCTTACATATGAGCGGCCAAGTTCTGCAGAACAAAGAGTCGTTTAATCTCGTCGTCGTTACTTTTGAGAATAACCTCAACTGGCACAAACACATTTTATCCATAGCTTCGGCAGCTTCAAAAAGATTGGATTTCTCTTCCGAGTCAGAAAATATTTCTCTTCTTCCAATCTGTACACTCTGTATGTATCCCAAATCAGACCCTTTTTAGAATATTGTTCTCATGTCTGGGAATGGCGTCCCCTACAACACTTAGCATTCTGGACTCCATTTAAAGAAGAGCCGTTCGTCTTATTAATGATCCAACGCTCACAAAAGGTTTCCTCTTCTTGCCCACCGTCGAGCTGTAGGGGATCTGTCGCTCTTCTATAGGTATTTTCACGGCTTCTGCTCAGAGGAGTTGGCCAGTATAATTCCTTCTCTTTCAGCTTCCAACAGAGCAACACGTAGTGAACTTTTATGCATCCTTTTACAGTTCAGTTAGAGAGGCTCCGAACTTCCCGCTTTCTTCGTTCCTTCATCCCTAGAGTGTCAAGGCTATGGAATCTGCTGCCCGCGGAAACTTTTCCTTTTCCTCCCAATCTCCAAAAATTTAAGTCCTGTGTGAACAAACTCCCTCTCACCACACTGAAGACACCCACGGTACGTTAGTACTTAGGCATCAGCCTTCGTGGACTGTCCCAAGATAAAAAGCCCATTAAAAATGTCGATTTTTTCATCAATCGCGAATAACTCCAAAATATTAGTTTTACGAAAAAAATGTATAAAACATTTTTTACTTAGAATTATTTTTTTCATTGATTCTAGTGGTAAATAAAATGTAATAAAAAATTTCCACCCTCGAGATGGAGTGACAACCACCCCCAGGATAAAAGCACTCCAAGGCATGATATAGAATTTGATCCTTGGTCTATTCTTTACCTTCAGTAAAAATTTCAGGTAAATCCATGTAGGACGAAAAAATTGCAAGCCAAAATGCTTGATTGCCTGTACTAAAATAAAATTTTGAAAAGTAAGGTGTGATATGCATATTAACGTAATAACAATATATGAGTTTGTAAACATTTTCGAAAACCTACTTTCAACAATTTCAGTGCAATTATTTTGTCGAACTTCGTAATCTATTGCATTTCAATTATTTCGGGAAAATATTACAGCTGTTTGCAAAGGTTCTAATAATAGAAAATAATTACCTATACCTATCATTATGTATATGTTTTCCTTTGCTTTTTTTAAACGCGGGACAAAAATGAATTCTCGAGCTTTGCTTAATTTTAGGTTGAGGTCATTTCCTTTTGGTAAAATTGTGCCAAAATATACAAAGCTAAATGTAATATAACTCATTGCATGGAAAATCTTTCAACAGATTATATCGATAAACAAATTATGAAAATTCATACCTTAGTATTTTTTCCCTTTAGTATATTAAATATCTCATTTATTTATACGGTGTGAGCAAGGAAGTTTAAAGGTGTATGGAAGCCCAATACTGTAGAACAAAATTGTCCAGGCGTGCAGGGCAGCGGGAA
Source organism: Listronotus oregonensis (assembly GCA_019359885.1). NCBI lineage: Eukaryota > Metazoa > Arthropoda > Insecta > Coleoptera > Curculionidae > Listronotus > Listronotus oregonensis. The sequence continues at coordinate 1,344 of JAHBCN010021654.1, read as the reverse complement.
TCGGGGGATTGGCCCCGCGGAGTTTGCGCAATGAATAGTAGGTCAGAGCCGGACTTCCGTAATTCTTTGTTACTATCTATAAAGTTGACATCATCAAATGTCAAATTCAAGCATTTACTGTTTTTTTTTTGCACAAAATTGTTGGTTATTAAACGATACTACTATAGAATATTTAAAATTATTGTGTAATATTGGATTTTATATCATCTGATATAACATGGAAAGAATAGATGGCGCCACTTTACTCTATTTAAATGGTCGATATTTTTGGGAGTTTTGTATTTTTACCCAAAATCTTTGTAAATAAATAAAAACACGATTTTTAAAAAATAAATTTCAAACATTGTATGATAGTTTCATGTACTTATCACCAATTTTGTGATAAAAGAAGGGCAAGATAGTGTAAATGAGTTTAATCTAATCCTAAGATTGTGGTTGTACATTAAAAAGTGAAAATTTTTATAACTGCTTTTTAGGCATATACTTTTCACTAATAACAAACATTCATGAGACAGAATAACAGTGGTTAAAAATGTTTAGTAACCTATGGTACCTAGGTATCCATTGTAACAGTAACCGTTAAATATTATGTGTCCACAGTATCTCGAGTTTAAAAAGTTGATAATGTAAGTTTAAGAAACCGAAAATCTAATTTCTTTTTAAACAAATACAGAAAAAGCAAAAAGGAACTTTAACATAAAATTGTACTTTCTTTCATTCAATTAGAGGGACCTGTATATATTAAAATTTGCCTGGTCTGCCCAGTAATTAATAATTTTGATCCTTTAAAAGAATGTACTAAATTATTAAATTAAATAAATGTACCTAAATGTAAACCTTATTTCTTTTTAATAATCCACAGAACTACACAAACATTGTGGAAATTATCTAAAAGATAGTTAAGATTGCCTTACTTTTCTCACTAATAAACACTAATCACTAAAATAAGAAGGTTTTTATCAATCCAAAAAAACTTCTGCAACCACAAAATATAATCACACAAAGCAAAACAATCGAAACTAATACGGCTCCCATAAAAGTATAATGAGTTGCCTAACTACACACTGATTTATCAGTGTGTAAGTAGGCAACACATTAAATTATTTCGTGGAATTTCGTTATTGCGCAAAATCGGCGGGGCCAACTCTGACAGTTATTTTCATACTGGGGTGGACATTTTTTGATCGAATGGGCCATAGCATTGGGCTTCCATACACCTTTAAACTTCCTTGGGTGTGAGTCTCTAAGTTGGATTAAATTCAATAAATCGTAAATTTATTCCGGAAGAATGCTCGCACCGTTGATTAGTATTTTAAATCGTTTTTTTTTAATGAAAGAAAAATT
>JAHBCN010021653.1:0-13962 GCA_019359885.1 Listronotus oregonensis | reverse complement strand
AAGCAATTAAAAATATGTGTCTAATATCACCCAGACATTAAACAATTTTTTCTTATTGCCCCAAGTTATTATTATTATTATTTTAATTTAATTATGTTATAAAATAAAGACGTACTATATGCATTTTTTTCTTAAAAATAAAGTAAAACCCTTTTAGCTTCTGCGTGAGTCCTTTATCCAAAAAGTCATAAAACATTGGTAAAAGATAAAATATGGAAAGTTACGTTAGGGCATTCATTACAAAGATTACTAGATAATATATATTTAGTGTTTAACATAAATTTTATTACAGTTTGCCTAAAAACTACGCTTTTGTTTTACCAAACGAAAAGATAAAATATAATCAGAAAATCAGAAAATTTGACCTATCAAAGTTAACAAATTTCTATATATCTTATTTGTAGAAGTTTTTACAACCCATGCCTAAATACTATAATCTCAACAAATCTTGTGGGCCATAAATATTTCTGTTAAGAACTGATAAACTATAAAAACTATGTATTTATTACAAAAGTTTTAGGTGATCCCACTAAAATAGATATTTAGATTTTTTTAAGAAACCTTTTAATTTATTTAATTTTTCGTCAAGCTACGTATGGCTTTTCTCATATTAAAAATATCTATAAAAAAGCTATCAAGTTTATTTTCTTTCGTATAATTCTACAAAATACTTAAGAAAATGGTTTACATTAAAACAAAAGAGTACGATATAAAATTAACTTCTTCGTTATGCAACATATTATTTTTTATGCATTTTTGAAAGCGTCCCATTGTTATTAAAACGATCGAAAAAAAGGACTTATATATTTAACAAAGTTAGTTTAATTAATATGAGAAATTGTTATTTAAATTAGAAAAAAGAAACATGTAACGGTATTTTTTAGAATTGCCAAAAACAAAAAAAGCCTATATCCTCTTGAAGGCTAGCCTGATTCATTACAAAAATGTTAAATTTATGCTCTTTTTTTTAATTGAAATAATACTCTAGGTGTTTTTTAGGATTCAACGAGAAAAAACATACATGATATACCATACGTAATATTTTGTGCTTAAATGGGATACACCCTAATAATTAGGTATAATAATTTAAGGGTAATGGTATGTATGTACGTTAATAAGAAAAATGTAAAAAAATATCCCTAACATATCGTCTGGGCTGGATGGCATACCAGCAATCGTCTTAAAAAAATGTGCTCCCGAGCTTGCACCCATCTTAACTCGCCTCTTTCGAATCTCTTACGACACGGGCATTTTCCCGGATAGTTGGAAAGCTGCACGTGTGCAACCTGTCCCCAAAAAAGGATCCAAAAGTCTCCCTTCTAACTATAGACCTATATCTCTTCTTTCAGTTGTTCGCAAGGTAATGGAAAAATTCATTAATTCCCAAATCTTAAAGTATCTGGAAAAACATAAGATCTTACATAATAGACAATATGGATTCCGTCACAGTAGATCCACAGCTGGTCTTCTTTCCTTTGTCTCACACAACTGGAACAAGTCCCTTGAGTTTCTTGGTGAATCCCAGGTCCTTGTTCTTGACATATCCAAAGCTTTCGATCAGGTCTGGCATGATCGGCTTCTTAACAAACTTCCTTCTTACGGTCTTCCACCCTAAGTTTTGCTCTTGGCTTTCCAGTTTCCTTTCTAATCGACGTATATCAGTTAGTGTAGATGGTCATTCCTCCAGCTTCTACCAAATAAATGCTGGGGTGCCCCAGGGCTCAGTGCTGGCACCCACGCTGTTTCTTCTACACATTACGATCTTCTCTCTTCCACAATCAATCCCATTCATAGTTTTGCTGACGATAGTACCCTCCACTCTAGTATTCAATTTCTTAAGCCACCGTGTAATTCTGATTTTGAAATCAAGCGCAGGTCAATGCAGATATCTCTTTCATAAGACCTCAAACTTATCTTGGATTGGGGCGCCAAAAATCGTGTTCAGTTTAATGCCTCAAAAACACAGTCATGTTCGCTGTTGCGAAAATGTCTGCGAATGCTCATCCCTTACATATGAGCGGCCAAGTTATGCAGAACAAAGAGTCGTTTAATCTAGTCGGCGTTACTTTTGAGAATAACCTCAACTGGCACAAACACATTTCATCCATAGCTTCGGCAGCTTCAAAAAAGATTGGATTCCTCTTTCGAGCCAGAAAATATTTCTCTTCTTCCAATCTGTACACTCTGTATGTATCCCAAATCAGACCCTCTTTGGAATATTGTTCTCATGTCTGGGGAATGGCGTCCCCTACAACACTTAGCCTTCTGGACTCCATTCAAAAAAGAGCTGTTCGTCTTATTAATGACCCAACGCTCACAGAAAGGCTTCCTCTTCTTGCCTATCGTCGAACTGTCGCTCTTCTATAGGTATTTTCACGGCTTCTGCTCAGAGGAATTGGCCAGTATTATTCCTTCTCTGGCAGCTCCCAACAGAGCAACACGTAGTGCAACTTTTATGCATCCTTTGACAGTTCAGTTAGAGAGGCCCCGAACTTCCCGCTTTCTTCGTTCCTTTATTCCTAGAGTGTTAAGACTATGGAACCTGCTGCCCGTAGAAGTTTTTCCTTCTCCTCCCAATCTCCAAAAATTTAAGTCCCGTGTGAACAAACTCCCTCTCATCACACTGAAGACACCCACGGTACGTTAGTACTTAGGCATCAGCCTTCGTGGACTGTCCCAAGAAAAAAAAATACAATAAAAAAGTGTACAATACACAGCTGTTTATAATGCAATCATATATAAATACATTTAAAAATCAGTAAATAAGCAATTTTAGTTATTAGTGTAAGTTATTTTATCCACTGAAAGTAATAAGTGAAATTGTAGCTAATTTATTTCTTATACAGTGTATCCAAAATTCGGCCTTCATTTATTACTCATTTAGTATACAAGGTAGAGAAATGATTAAATAAGAAAAATTTTAGCGGATTTAATGCTGATAGTTATAGTTATTTTTTTTAAAATTGAGTGTAACGATATAAGCAACCAAAAATCGTCGATTTTAATTTTTGCTTGCAACTTATTTGTTTTAATATTAACATTTCTTTAAACTATGATATTATTGGGACACTTTTGGCGGTGAACATTTTCCAATAATTTGTTTTTTCGATCAGCTTTTGTTTTTCAGTTATTAACCAGAACTTTTGATTTTAATATGCCAGGCTATCTTTGATTTTTCGATATTTAAATAAATCTTGACCTTAATAACACATTTGGCAACGCCGGCCCAACGCCTCATCGTTGTGCTTCGTATTAAAAATTATTTGTGTTAAAATAAAACATTGTTTTGGCAAAACCAAATTTAAGCAGTTTAAAATAAAACGAATGGTAGCAATTGGATAATATGAGGAATATGAGTACTAACAAAATGTTGTATTTTTTAGAAAACTTTTGCTAACTGGTAATTTATTTACTTAACAAACCTTTGATAATTTTAAGCCTTTATTTTTATAGTATTTATTTGCAAGATATATTTATTTACAACAGAATTTTAAAAAATACAGTTTGTTATCTAATTGCCTACTATTTAGAGGCAGTAAGTTTCCCATTTCAAAGTATCAGTTTCTTATCGCAATAATTTCAACGTAAATATTTCATTTGTACGCATAATCTTTATTATCGAATTAAAATTGAAACCTATCATTTTCACCTTTTTGCTAATATCTTTAGAACTAAATTTTTGAAAAATTATCTGTACGATCAAAATCAGCATTAAATCCTTAAAAACTTTTTCCATTTAAATATTTATCTTTCTTGTAATGAGATAGCAATATATGAAGGCCGAATTTGCGACACTATCTTTTGTAGCAATCGTAGAAAAACTGTATGCAATGTTATTTCCGTTGACCTCAGAAGAAATACGAGTTTTTTAGGTGCCTTAAAATATTTTTTTTATCACCAGTTATTAAAATAGCTATTGTTTCTCTATAAATTTCTTAAAAACATTTATAATTGTTAAATAAATAATAATTGACACTTTTTAATTCCTCATATTACAGATCCCATATTACTGGCCAGCAGTGACGACTCTAGGATTTTTAAAAAATGTCATCTAAAAGTAAGATATGAAACCCGTATCAATATATATACCAGATGATCATTTTAGATCTTAGGAAAAAGAGTTGATTTTTTTTGTAGAGCCCCCGAAAAAAATTCTAAGTTTTAAATCCTTTGCTTGTACCGGGTGTCCAAATAAGAAAGGACGTCGGCTGTATCTCAGCAAATGTTTATCGCACAGTGTCAAGAGAAATAGCTGGAAATTATTTTTGTTTTGAAATGGCCGTTAAAGTAACTGCAATCTTGAAAATAAAAAGTGATGTTTCTGTGAATTTTGCATATTAACCCAACAAAAAATGATCTTTAAAGTCAAGCATAATCTGAACCCTTTTTGTTTGACAATTTTTGCTTTATCTCCAAAAATAAAGTAGTGGGGGGTACTTCGAAACGGCTGGGCTGATTTTAACAAACTTGGGCCAGTTGAAAAGAGCTATTCTTGGGCTATAAATCTTAAAATATTTAAAGTTTTGTTAGTTTCACATGTCGCCGCTAGAGGGCTTTTTTTGAAATTCCGATAGAAATGGTTAATTTTCTCCAAAAATTAAAATACATTAGTATAATTTTTTATTATTTAAAAAAGTAGCTAAATAGTGCCTAAACAAACTCGCGAAAACCGTATCTCGATATCTTGTTTCTTACCTAAAATTTAGGGCAAACAAAATTTTATACGTCAATATCTCAAAAACTATAAAAGCTTTAAGAAATATTGTATGACGTAAATTATGTAATTTTACAAAACCTTTAATTTAGGTTATATATTTTTTTTTATAAATGCAACACTTTGCGAGTTATAATCAAAAAATCGAATTTTTAGGATTTTTTCAATGTATTGTATACCTTAAGAATTCGCTTTTTAGATTATAACTCGTAAAGTACTGCATTTAGATAAAAATGTTATTTTACCTAAATTAGAGGTTTTGTAAAAATACACAATTTATGTTGTATAATATTTCTTGTTGCTTGTGTAGTTTTTGAGATATTGACGTATAGAATTTTCTTTGGTCTAAATTTTAGGTAAGGAAAAAGATATCGAGATGCGGTTTTCACGAGGTTGTTTAAACATTATTAAGCTACTATTTTGTAAGGAAAAAACTATACCAATGCATTGAATTTTTTTAAGAAAATTAACCATTTCTTTCGAAATGTCGAAAAAAGCCCACTAACGGCAACATGTGAAACTAACAAAACTTCAAATATCTAAACATTTATAGCCCAAGAAAAGCTCAAGTCAACTATCCCAAGCTTGTTAAAATCGGCTTAGCCGTTTTAGAGATACAGACTGTTTTTTACTGCAACCTTTAAATAGCCCCCCCCACTTTATTTTTAGAGATACAGGAAAAATTGCCAAACAAAAAAGATTTAAATAATGCTCGACTTTAAAGATTAGGTATTTTTTTTGTTAGGTTAATATAGCAAAATTCACAGAAATATCACATTTTTAGATTCAAGATTGTAGTTACGCCCCCTAGCGGCCATTTCAGAAACTTGAAAATAATTTCCAGCTATTTCTCTTGACCACTTTTAAAATAAAAAAAAATTCCTCAGCGCTGTGCGATAAACATTTCCTGAGATATAGCCGGCGTCCTTTTTTATTTGGACACCGGTACTTTTTTCATAAGTTTGATTAAATTTTATCGACAAATCCCGAATTTCTCAGAGCTATCTGCATTTTTCTTGAAATTATAGGAATCTGAAATATTTGCATAAAAAAAAATGTAGTTAAAAAAGATATATTCTTTTGTGAAACTTAGATTTTTCCTTGTAGTCCAGGGAAGTTAGGAAAAATAGCGGAAATATTTCTAGCTAGCAGATATCGAGATGCGGTTTTCTGCTTGTGTTCAGGAAGGTCCTAGAAAACGACTCTAGGAAGTCTGGTTCATGTATTTTTTGAAAAATGCCCTCTGGGCCGGAAAATGCATTTTTCAATTGCATCATGACTTGCACCATAATAGGAACGACTGCAAACTCGGAAAAATCGCTCGGAAATCGTTACCCGGGGGGTTTCGAGGCTGTCGAACTCGATTCTGATATTAGAATTACCCGGGGGTGCTCGGTGGTGGCTTTGTGGGAGTGTCCGGGGAGTGAATTGTATAACATGTATAATATTTAGTTATTTAATATTCAACCTAAATTTTTATTATTCATACTCCCGGGGAAGTCTGATGCCAGAATTAAACTTAGCATTCACGAAAACCAAGGAGTAACCATTTTGGAGCGATGTTCATGGACGCTGCAACCCCCCAGGCAACCCCCAGGCAACCCCAGGCAACCCCAGGCAACCCCAAGCAACCCCAGGCAACCCCAGGCAACCCCCAGGCAACCCCCAGGCAACACCCAGGCAACACCCAAACAATCCCCCAGGCAACCCTCCAGAGGAACCCCCGAGCGCCTCCGGAAAAATCTGGTGCTATAAATGAATTTGGCGTCCCCAAAAACCTCTGAGTAACGAGTTTAAAGAGATTTTCAGGCACGCTGCCATTTCTCCCCCAATTCACCCCCCGGACACCCCCCACAGAGCCACCCCCAAGCACACCCGGGTAATTCTAATGTCAGAATCGAGTTCGGCAGCCCCAAAAACCCCGAGTAACGAGTTTGGAGCGATTTTCAGGCATGCTGCCATTTCTCCCCCAATTCACCCCCCGGACACCCCCACAGAGCCACCCCCGAGCACCCCCGGGTAATTCTAATGTTAGAATAGAGTTCGGCAGTCCCAAAAACCCCCAAGTAACGATTTCCGAGCAATTTTTCCGAGTTTCCAGTCGTTCCTAAAATGGTGCAATTAATGATGCAATTATTGAAAAATGCATTTTACGGCCAAGAAGGCATTTTTCAAAAAATGCATAAACCAGACTTCCTAGAGTCGTTTTCTGGGACCTTCCTGAACACAATGCAGAAAACCCCATCTCGATATCTGCTGGCTAGAAAAATTTCCGCTATTCGGGCGATTTTGATCTAAATGCCCTGGACTATTGGGATTACTGCAACAATTTTTTTTTCGCAAAATCCAAAATACGAATTTTCTTTACCAAAGTGTTCCTCTTGAGACTAATAACATCTGGTATGTTTTTGATGTGGGTCACATGTCTTACTTTTTAGATAAAAAAATTGAAAATCCTAGAGCTGCCACTGCTGATCAGAGAAAAAAATTCAAATAATATATTACCTTCGTGAATGGTAGCAGTTACACATCCCATTAAATTACCATTAAAATTATTAGAATTATTTAAATTATCAGCTACACCTCCTATACTATCCAGCAAATATTTAATGTTACTGTTGTTTCCTTGGTAGTCATAGCTGTTCGTTGTTGGACATTCAACTAAATCGACGTTTGTTTGAAACGCAGAATCTGTAAAGTTGTTGCACCAGTTGCTGCCAAAGCATCGATAACAAATCGAGGATTGGGATACCACTACAAAATGAATGTAATATTTTAAGCTAGAACTGGTAGAATTTACACAATGAAATACAAATAATATGTATGTACAGGGTGTCCCAGAATTTGTGGGCAATATCTCAGAATCTAATAAAAAAAACCCAAAAATATTATGACAAGATCCCATATTTTTTTTTCTCACGACCCTCCCCTACGGAGATACAGGTACACAAAAGACGCTCATGGAAATCTTTTTTTTTTATTACTTTTAAAATACTAGACATAAATTAATATTTTTTTTATATGATGGTTACTAGGTAAGTCTTCTTAAAATGAACTCATTAAATCATATTTGGCATATTTAGTTTGCCAGGGACGAACTAGCTCACTCACCTTGAATGATAAAAGCTTAACAATGTTATTTATAGATAGCTTTAACCTTAAACTTGAAAAAGGTGTTTGTGATTGACATCGATAAAATCAACTGTGTACGAGAAAAAAAAATATTATGTTTGGTAATTTTCTTTACATTTTCCAATTTAACGTCAATATTTAACGAAGCAATTTTTAGGTTCATTTTAAGAAGAGAATTTTATATGAACGTATATCCTAAACGTTTTAACGGGTGGCAAAATTTTTTAAAATAAATCATTTATTATTAATATCTGTAATATCACTTTAGATACCTTAATGAAATTTGACATACATATATCATGTATCAAGAGGCATTTTTTAGTGTTCCACATTTTTTTATTTTTATTAGTGGCGTTCTCTTAAAATAAAACATATTTTTGAATTCCATAATCATTTCTAAGAAAAGTTGATTATTTGATTTTTTCAATCCGTTGCACGGTTTTAGCTTAAAAAATAAAAACTGTTTCTCTGCATAATCATAATAATATCACCATGCACAGAATTATCTAGATTTAATTTTTCTAGGTGAAATCCGTAAGTCGGAATAAAAAAAATTAAGAGATCAAATCTGCTAATATTATTTTTGTCCGACGCACGCACGAAAAAACTTACCAACCATAATACTTTATTTCTTGTTGATTTTATCGATGTCAATCAAGAATACCTTTTTTTAAGGCCAAAGCTATCCAGAAATAACATTGTAAAGCCTTTATTATACAGGGTGTTAAAAAAATTGATATTTTTTTGTGTCAGAACTAGTCCGTCTCTGGCAAACTAAATAGGCCAAATATGATTTAATGAGTTTATTTTAAAAAGACTTATCTAGTAACCAATTATATTAAAAAAAAATTACGCCCAGTATTTTAAAAGTAATTAAAAAAAAAAGATTTTCAGGAGAGTCCGTTATGTACCTGTATCTCCGAGGGAGAGGGTCGTAGGAAAAAATATGGGAACTTGTCATAATATTTTTAGGTTTTCTATTAGATTTCGAGAGATTGTCCATATATTCTGGGACACCCTCTATATTAAAGAATTTGATTTGATATTCCTTACGATTCCCTTTGGGATATTTTACAATGTGTTTTTTTTAAATAAAGGAGATAACGTGGATTCCCAAAATTCTTATGTAAATACAAATTGAATAAAATAGTGAAATCTAACCATATCTGCAAAATACTTATTTCCTATTTCCCAAAAAGAATCAAATTATTAACCGCTAAAAAGCACTTTATTCATATTACAAGTAACTCGTTTACTATAACTCCAGTTTTTCCCCGCAAAAAGAATAAAATTACAATAATACATGAACTTAACAAGTACCTTTTTGTATGTTTGCTTATTTTTTTGACAAGGATACAAAATACTTATTAACGAATCTTTAACTTTAACTGCATTTTTAAATAAAATGTTTAATAATGTTTCACAATTGTTTTTTATGCTTTAGCTAAATGCTAAATTCCTCGGCCATCTGACAGTAGTTGTTTTTTTTTTTTCATTTCTCCGTTAATTTAATTTAATTTTTAATAAAACATAAACTTACCAAGACCAGGCAGTAAAAAACCATAAACTAAATAAGCCAACATCTCGTAATAAGAATATTCAGTTGTGAGTGAGCTATACAGAACTCAATATTATAGATATGGTTGCAATCGATCATTTTAAAGACTTCGACTAAGTTGGGGTATTATTATTTGATAAAATTGAATGACATGCAAGTGAATTTTTGCTAATTTATATGATTCATTTAAACATCATCCACCGGGAGCTTATTCTTGACGCTTTCTATTTAATCGTTGGGTTTCTAGGAATTACGTCTAACAGTGGCGGCTCGTGAGTTACAAATATAGAGGTTCTGCACAGCAGCAAACGATTAGTAATATACATTTAACAAACCAGAATTAAAAATAACATAAATATAAACTTACACAGATTTGAGAAGCAAGTGAAAACAGTTTATACAAGTAAATGTCACAAAGAATGTCTCCGAAGACTAAAGGCTTATTTTTATAAATTAAGTTGATTCTTCTGTCCTTTTTGAAAGAAAACTTGTCTGTAACCTTCTCATTGAAATTTGAAATTTCACGAATCATTTCCTTTTCAATTGATAGCATTGATAGAGCCACTAGACGATCCTGAGTCATAGAATTACGTAAAAAATTCTTGATTCGTTTTAAAGTAGAAAATGATCTTTCAGCCTCTGCAGTCGTCATTGGAATTGTTATAAGAATTTCTAATATTCTTTTGGTTTCTTGAAATGCCCCTGATAAATTTTATTTTCTATTAAAAATTTTGAAAACGGTACTGCCCTTTTATAGATCTACAGTCTGCTCTGGAATAAATTACTGATAATTCAGTTTTTAAACGTTCTTTATCTATGTCTGGATAAGCAGAACATGTTAAATTTAAAATTTCCTCGGGAAAATTATCACAAAATTCCCCAAATTTATTAGAATAAAATAAAGTAGCCGCAGATAAATGATTTTTAAATGCAAATCGATCTTTCGCACAGTTCAAAATTACATCGAGATTTCTATAGCGGCAATACGATGATCCAATTTACTGTCATTTCTACTAATTTTAGATAAGGGCTCGGTGGATAATGAAGAAGCTTGGCTAACGACTTCAGGTACTGAGTTTCTTAGTGACATCACATTCTGCTCAAAAGTCTCAATTTTTTTGTTTATTTTACAGGGTCTGTTTGTATTTTTTGTAGTCTTAAAAAGAACATCTACATGAGGCATGACACGATGGAAAAAAGTTAGCCAGAAAATAAAATTTTATCTAAGAGCATTCTTCTGATAGATGACGGGCACTACAAACAGTTTGATTAGTAAAAGAGTCTTCTATGTTCTCCATACATTCTATTAAAGATTCCCTATGTTCAAAAACAATATTAACAGTGCGGATGTTAAAATTCCACCGAGTTGGCGCACCATGGGGAATTCTTTTTGAACTAGTTTGGTCAGTACATCTACACGTTGTGGCGAATTTCAAAAATGCTGGTATTTCTTGCAAATTACCAAAAAAGTCTTACTTGTAAATTTTTGTGAAGCAGCTTTGGACATTATTAAATTCAATTGATGCGCATAGCAGTGCACAAAATGGGCATATGGAAATTTCTCCTTAATCCTTGCCGGGACCCAGTATGCCTTCCACTCATTACGGCTGCGCCATCGTAGCTTTGAGCAATTAGTTTATTGGTTGATTTTGTGTCTGGTAAAATTACATTCAAAACTTGTAAAATATCTTCCGTGAGGGACTCTGCATTAACACCAATAGGGTTTAGATAGGTCCAGAAACGTTCTATAGGTTCGCCATTTCGTGAATACCTAAGTATTACTACTAACTGCGTCTTTGCGGACACATCAGTTGTTTCGTCTACAATATTGCCAGATTTGGAGATTGACGAATTTCTTCCAAAATTCTCTCCTGGCATACTTCTAAAATACAGCCCAAAAAATGTCATTTTGAATTTCTTTTGAAATCCCTTTAAACACTGTCGACTTTTCTAAATGTTCCTCCAAAGTTTTGTCAAGCTCTGCACAAAGTTAATAAGGCCACGAAAATTCCTGGATTTTCTGAGACACCGTCTCGTCATGTCCTCGAAGTGCCAATTCAAATATTCCACAAAATTTAACGCAATCAATAATTTTAGACAAAACATACCGATTTTTTGTCACCTCTTCGTTAAATTTTTGAATATTTACCCAGTAGGCAGAATCTAGTTGTTCCCTTATATTTACGATGCCTAATAAAGCAAATTCCATTACATTATGTAAATGGTGTCGGCACGTTTCATGTTTCTTTATTTTTTGACTCAAATGATTTAAATCTGTCACTCCAATTTGGGTCCACGATTTATCTCCGCCAAAAATACACAAGGAAAACAGAAAAGAGCTTTTTTTTTAATGCATCCACAAATCCAATCGTTTCTTGAGTACACTTCACGATTAAATTGTCTTTTGTACTGTTTACCACGACTTGAGCCTTCTTTTTCGATGGAAATATCTGGTAAAGGACGTTCACCTTGCTTTAATTTAATTTTTCTTCGTAGGTGTACTTTATAAACCTTTTAACATTTAATAAATTATCGATAATATCCATCTCTAATATGAATATTAATCAAGGAAAAAACAAATATAACGCTTATAACAGTACGCGAAAATTTTAGATTTTTTATACAGAAAACGCGGTACCGATAACTGCTCGAAAACTCTTCAAAACCTAATCACTATCTCTCAGCACTGCGTAAAATGCAGAACATATTCCCGTTAAAACAACGGTATTAAAATCAAAGGCGCGGGGAGTCGCGACGTCAGAGGCGAGGGCAAATTACGAGCACAGAACCACATTGTGTCGCCCTGCTAAATTTATATGGTCAAGCGCGTGGAGATATGTTGTTGACTACGTCTGGCCAGCAATGTCGCGCAGTTCGTTCAATGTAACTTTTTTTTAATTAAACACAAATAATTTAAACATCAGAAACATTTATTTATTTTAGATTTAAGGCTTATTTTCTATTTTTTTTTTGTGGTTCTGCAGCTCTGCAGCTCTTATGTACCAGCCGCCACTGACGTCTAATATATACGTTACTTTTTACATGGATAAAAAAGTAAACCAAACTATATTTTTAATTCTCTTGTGTTCCACTTTTAATCGGGACTAAGACATGACGGAAGTAGATATTTTGGGTGATTTTGGCTAGATGTACGAGGTATCAGGCATGTTTTTGCCGAAAAACCTTTAGAAAAATTATATAACAAGAATCAAAATATGCTTTTTCTCAGCAAAATCCCAAACATTTGCTAAATAAATGCTTAACACTTAATACTTTAATCGCCAATGGCTTTGTTTGTACTGGTCGTAGAAAAAAGTTTTAGAAAGGAAAAAGTTTCGTTACTGAATTTTCTATCAGGCAGAATTAATTAAAAATTGCAAAATGAATTATGCTTGCTAAAAATAGCAATAAAAAAATTCTAGGGCATCTTTATAACTATGTAAATATTTATTAATTTTAATTAAAAAATTGTAAAAACTATATTCAATGTGTACAAAATAAAATTAAAAAAAATCATTTCCCAAATTCTTTAATTATTTCCAAACATCACTCATTTTTTCGGACGTCACAGTGGCTATCCCCCTTAAAGTTCTACGCGACGTCTATCGGGTGACAACGAGAACACTTTCTGTTAGTGGTTAGTTTTTTTTTAAGTTAAGATTTTAAAATACTGTAGGTCTGGTAGGTTGTCTAAATTTTAATGTTAAATTGTTTGAAATTCCAATTTCACCGGTAATGTCATGAAATTTTGATTTTTTTTTTCAGATATGTTATAATATACTGAATACCCTGTATATTTTTAAATATTTAAAAAATACAGGTACCTTTACAGGTTCTTTTGTTTAAATCAATCAAATTAGGTTAAATTTTGCAAAAAGTAACTTATGAGGCATATAAATTTTACAGAACCACCGTAATTATAGTATTTTTTAGCTAAGCTCAACGAAACGGAAAAAAAATTTAAAAAAAAAGAACATAAAAAATTGAAAAAAGAATAAAAATACAATTAATGTTCTTGATTTTTTGGTTTTGTGGGTTTTTTTTTTTTTTTTTTCAAGGACCTGCAAGTTCATAGAGGCAAAGGGCTAAGCAGGCTCAGTTGCATACCCCGGCACCTGGGAATGGTTCGATATTACAAAAAAATTGTAAGGCGAGTAATCCCAAAGAAAACATACTGAAACATGAATCTGCCATAAAACTATAAAACATATTTAAAAATACCGAATCACCTATGAATTTATGTATAAAAAAAGTACCTAAAATATTTAGTATTAGTTTAGAAAAGCTGCAAAAAGTGGTACATAAAAAACATAATTCTGTTTATTAAAAAAAGTGAAAACAAAAGAAACCAACCCAGAACTAACCAAAACTGACCCACCAATTAATAAAATGGTATAAAGAATATATTTAAATATAATTATATAGTTTTTATTAAATTAAACAGATGTATTTAAGTATTGATATTTATACTGAGACAAAAAGTTTTCAATGTAATATAACAATTCTTATATACTTTAATAAAATGTAAAAAAAATACCACAAACAATGTACTAAATAA
>JAHBCN010021652.1:0-13999 GCA_019359885.1 Listronotus oregonensis | reverse complement strand
CGATGACATTGTGATATGACAATTATAACCAAATTTTTATGACAAACGGTTTTATTAACTAACGAGCGCTATTATGGCCCTGCGGGCTATAATAAAATGTCAGAAATCATTAACACTTATAAACTATTTTAATAGTTTATTTAAAATCGTTAGTTACTAAACACATGGTACAATCACTCATGTTTATATTTGGTGGTATAGTTTGATTTTTGGTAGTATCTGCAATTATATTATTATTGATAAGAGCGCTTCTTGTCATAGTATTAGAGCTGGTAATCCTGCAATTTCCTTATTAATTGACAGTATCACCTAAACTATTATTTTTCCCAAACATTTTTTTTGCTAGCCTAATTCTACCTGTTACCGGGTCCTCCAAATGTTGTTCGGCAAATGCGTTGATGCCCAGCCTCCCAATTGTTTGATCCCAATAATTCCTTCTCCGGAATTTGCCAACACTATTGCCGATAAACAACGAAATGAATGGCCGGTATATAACTCGGCATTATGCAGTTTAAGATAAATAGCTATCTTCTTTGAAATTTTACCAAAAACGTTTTTTACAGTAACTTGTCTTGTGCAATGTCCATTTTTGTATGAAGGGAAAAAAATGACAAATTTTGGTATTTATTGGACACAAATAAACACACTTTTCATAAATATTCAAAAAAACTGGGGTTCCTATTACACAGGTCTGTGATAGTTTTCCCCTAAAAAAATTTGGTTGCAATTTAGATAAATATTAAGTACCTAGATAAAAAAAAATAAAATAGTCAATCACGTAAGGTTTCTGAGAAAAAAAAATCTTTTAAACAAAGGCATTTTCACTGATCCTCACATAAAAAAGTTAATGCGAAATACTGACATTGAAAAAACTATGAATAATACCAAAGTTCTTGCTTGGAAATCATTTAAAGATGTCGTGGAACAATTCTTTGGAAACAAAAAAGCTCTGATTATGTAAATGTAGTCAACATTATTGCTCAATAA
This sequence comes from Listronotus oregonensis, assembly GCA_019359885.1. Lineage (NCBI taxonomy): Eukaryota > Metazoa > Arthropoda > Insecta > Coleoptera > Curculionidae > Listronotus > Listronotus oregonensis. The sequence continues at coordinate 13,012 of JAHBCN010021652.1, read as the reverse complement.
TTTCAATAAACTGGTTTGTAATATGAATATAAAGTTTCATTTTCTGCATTTCCTTATCGACTACTTTTCCGAGAATCTTGGTGCTGTACTTAAAGAGCAAGGGAAAAAAAATTCATCAAGATATTAAGGTTATGAAGAACATATATCAAGAAAAATGGAACGTAAGTATAATGGCTGACCATTGCTGAATGTTAAAAAGAGATGAACCACACAGGGGGGAATTAAAAAAATATTTCGCAGACCTGTGTTATTGGTAATAACATTAAAAATTTATTTTTTCGTAGTCTTAGAATCAACCAAAGTGATTATCTTAAACCTTGAATATCATTAACGTCCAAGTGCTTTCTGCATGCCCCAGACAAATCAAAAATTAGCGCAATCTGTCTAAATAAATTTAAATTATAAATTGAAAAGAAATCACTTTATCCCAAACTTACCTTATTAATCAAATATATTTTATCGCTTGATACAGAAAAGACTTAGTCTATCTCTTCCAGGTAAAAACATTAGTCTTTTTGAGCTGGGTCCGATTTTCTCTATAAAAATTTGTTTTACCTGTTATTGTACGCATTTTCATGGTAACGCGTCTTATACACGTCTGGCAAACCAATTTCTTAGGTGCAGAAATTTTCAGTGCGATAAAAAAAGATGTCAATTTAATAGGCAAATGCTTAAGCGAAATAAAGACAGACAGAAAACGTGTAGAGGCTGATTTCCTTTCTACCGAACCAATAAGAGGGGAATACCTCTGCTGGACTGCGACAACACACACGCACACACACTTAGTTCTGTCAGATCTCACGATGTTGGTACCAATTTCACGATCTTATGAATAAGGTATCAATTCTGACGATTTTTAAATGAATCATTATAAAATAAAATATTGCATTTAAATTAATAACTTACTACGTCCGTGTAGTGAATGATAACAATATCATATCAAAAGAATCGACCTGGGAATCCCCGTCGCCTATAAGCGGTTATCGAGCAGAATGACATGGGATTCCCCGTTGATTGCAGGTAAGGTGGCTTACAATTTATTTGTTTGCAGTTTTACGCAGTCCTGTTTCGTATCGTAGATTACACATAAGTCAAAACCATGGAAAGTATATATGTTGTTTTGCTCGATAAAATAATATAAATACCCCTCAAAATAATAAAGTATCTTTAAACATTTTAAAATACTAATATTTTTTAGAAATTTCTTTTTTTTTTGCTAAGTGCATAACTTTTTTCAAATGAAAAGTTTTATAAAGTGTATAATTTTTAAAACATTTCTAAAATTGCTAATAAATATTTTACGGAATAACAACACTGTCGACATTATTCTTACGAATCGTAGGCGCCGTCGACCGTCGACTGTCATTGTATTGGAAGTGGGATAGGGGAAATTACTGTCGTTCTCTTTTTAATCTGGAGTAATACCATATGTATCCTAATCTATTACATTAAAATTGGTTCCCGAGCCCTTGCCTTGCCAATCCTCTACAGCTAATCATCTTAAATAAAAATAAAATAAAAAATGCATTTATTCCAAAACAGTAAAAGTTATAAATTATTATAAACATCCAATATACAGGGTGACCCACCTCATTCGCCTCGGTTTTTCTACGAGAAATGAAACTAGATGGGGAAAAACTTTTAGAACGGTCATATGTGGGTCCATGAGGAGCATATTTCAAAATTATTTTGAAATATATAGGGTGACCCAAAAAGAAAGTGCATATTAAAGTTATATTTGTTCTTATAGAACACCCCATATTTTTTATATTTTTAGATACTATAGACCAAATAAAGGTAAGTTATTGTTATATTTCCTATACCTAAAACTGACCGTTTCTGAGAAATTTAGAGAAATTTAAAAATACAGACCATAAATTAAAAATTGTTAACACCCTGTAACATATAACGAGTTGCTCGTAATTAAATTTATTGTTTAGCTCAAGGTTTAGGTTAACTATCACATATAAGTTTTACCTTAATATTATACAGAGTGTTGAAAAAAATTGCCTCAAAGTTTGGACATACATTTTATTAAATAACTTCCTTAAGTTAAACGGAACACCCTGTATTTAGTGGTCTATTTTGACGCGGAACTAAATTCCCTTTAAAACCATTTTAGGGTTTCCTATACCTATCTCTTCTGCTTTTTATGCAAAAGGCGTTTTTATAATTGACTTATCATTTATCTTAAAATTGGAACACCCTGTATTGTAATTAAAAAACCTTTTTATTAAGGATCACGTAGATTGCTAAAAGCACAAAGTTAAATTTTTGAAAATAAGATGTATCTTAAGTAAAATGCAGGCAAAAGTAATAACTCCAATTTATTGTCATTTCTAAAATATTAAAGCATTCTTAAAAATGAGGTTCGAAATATAGTAGAAGGCACACCTGTCCTAATTGTTGGGACAAAATATGGTAATTTGTCCTTATTTTTTAGCAAATGTATCCATTCGTGTTCCAATGATTTCACCCCCCACGTTAACAGACCATCTATGCTGGTGATCAAGGGTTCCAAAAATATTAGGATTTTCGTCACTGTAGTAGTAAAAGTTATGTTTGTTAAATAATCCGTTGTTATAAAAAATTAAGTCTAATACATTTGCTAAGAAACCAGGGAAATTTACTGTGGTGTACTTCTCATGGAAGGGTCGCCATGTGGTGTACTTCTGCTTTGTACTTGGTTCGTAGTATCTGGTACACGTCAAGAAGTCAAACAAGAGACTTTGTATAAAACATACTTTAATATAAATATATAAAAAATGGTATAAAACTTATCTTACTGCATCTTAATTATATCTAATCGTATCTAATGGTATCTGATCTTAATGTGTATAAATCAAGTTATTATATACATATTTAAACATTAAACAAACATCATTTACTATACACAGTTTACAATAATATATCAGTCTTGTTATATAAACTAATATTTAAATAATAACATAACATAAAATAACTACCTATTAACCTTCACGGTCAATGGCTTGATACGTGCAATAGACTGATGACCTAACAAGTACTAGGACTAACTTTAGCCTTTCGTCATGAATCCATTACACCTTCCCCGCAAAAGTTGAAAAAAAAAATGTTTTCTGAACTTTTTTTTTTCATTCTGCTATCTTATATACTATGTACAATTTAAGACTTAAAAATAAGGTTTAATAATATTTTTATGTACTTCCTTAGGCTTATTATTTACATTTAAAACTACATTGGTATTCTTAATATCTAAAATTTTAAATGGACCTTTAAACAAAGGTGCTAATTTATTTTCTACATTTTTGTTTTCTATTAGGACCATGTCTCCGATTTTATAATTATAGCTATTGCATCTTTTATTGGAGTTTACGCGCTTAGTTTTTGAGACAATTAAGTTATTTCTTGCGTCATTCCACGCAGTCTGCAATCTAAATTTTAACTCAAATGGGTAATCCTCAAAATTATAAATAGGATCGAGTTGATTAGTAAGGTTTGACGGGATTTTGCTTATTTTACCAAATACAAGCTCGTATGGTGTATAGCGTGTTGAGGTGTTTACCGTGTTGTTATATGAAAAACACCAATACGATACCCAGTCGCTCCAATTACTTTCTTTATATTTCGACAATTGCATACGCAAATACGCACCCAAATGTTTATGTGAGTTTTCCAGACCTCCAAGCGTTTCATGATGGTATGCTGTAGAATTTAACTGTTGGATCCCTAATAGTTTACAAGCTTCTTTAAACGTGCTAGACATAACTTCCAAACCTTGGTCCGTTAGGATTTCACAAGGTATCCCATATCGTAGTATAAAATTTTCTACGAATGCCTTTGCTACTGTTTTAGCTTCCTTATCCTCTATTGGATATCCTTCCACAAACTTTGTTAAGTCGCACTGAAGCGTCAAAATGTATTTTTTATTTTGGCTATCCTCAGGTAGAGGGCCTACAAGGACAGTCAGATTATTAGTTCCCATATGGTAAAATTTTTTTTTTTAAAACGTAATTAATCACTAAGGTTTGCCCATTATTGTTGATAAGACTGCTATATAACTTAATTGCGTCAATTAACTGTTTAGTGCTATTTTCCGTGTTATCCATAGATGGTAACAAAGATACCGCTGTTCTTAAATCAAATTTTTCCGCCATATTTATTTTCTCGGTATTACTATTATTTTTTAATTGTTCAGTTGGGTTATTTTCCTTAACTAAATCTTTTAGTCTTTCGTTCAGGACAGAACGTGATTTAAAAAGGTGAGATTCAATAGCTTTATTATAATCTGAATATGATTTTTTAACGTTTGGGTCGTCAATAGCAGATGCTTGGACCTCTTTTTGTATATTATGAAACTTATTTTCTAACTTCCCTACTTCTAGAATTAAATTATTTACTCTAACTAAATCTATTTGGCGTTCTTTTGGCTCTTTTTTTATAATGTCGCACAACTTAACTGAGTATACGAGGACTCATACTTTTTAGTGAATTAAATACCATAATATTGTAATAAAATTAAAAAAATAATAATTTTCAGACTAATAAAATGTTTTGAGAGCACTTGAGCGTCGAGCAGACTTTAACACAATGTTCATAATAAAAATATACAAATAATAATAATAAAAAAAATTTTCCCTAATAACTTACATACTATACTGCTGTCTGTGTTCTGGGTTGAGGGTTGATCCTTGCTGTGGGGTTATGTCCAACGCTGTTCAGTGTTCTGGTTCTGGGACTTCTCAAACTACGCTGGGTTCTCTGCTGGAGTTTTGAAATACATACTTCTGAGAGATTCTTCTTAAGTTGCTTTGGATAGGTCTGCTTTATTTTTAGTAGAAACAACAATACAACAACAACTGTCAATATATATAGTAGAACTCTTACATCGGTAGGCACTTGGATGCTTTCTTGTTCCACGATGAAATTTGAATTGACTACTCCAGAGTCAGTAATTTCCGCATGTTTGGAAGATGATTTGCCCATATTAGCGTCTATTTACCATATCACTGGACGGCATGCACTTTTTTTTTTAACTTCTCAACATGTAACTGGCAGGATCGCCATGTGGTGTACTTCTCATGGAAGGGTCGCCATGTGGTGTACTTCTGCTTTGTACTTGGTTCGTAGTATCTGGTACACGTCAAGAAGTCAAACAAGAGACTTTGTATAAAACATACTTTAATATAAATATATAAAAATGGTATAAAACTTATCTTACTGCATCTTAATTATATCTAATCGTATCTAATGGTATCTAATCTTAATGTGTATAAATCAAGTTATTATATACATATTTAAACATTAAACAAACATCATTTACTATACACAGTTTACAATAATATATCAGTCTTGTTATATAAACTAATATTTAAATAATAACATAACATAAAATAACTACCTATTAACCTTCACGGTCAATGGCTTGATACGTGCAATAGACTGATGACCTAACAAGTACTAGGACTAACTTTAGCCTTTCGTCATGAATCCATTACATTACCATATTTCGTCTCAACAATTAGGACAGGTGTGCCTTCTACTATATTTTGATCCTCATTTTTAAGAATGCTTTAATATTTTAGAAATGACAATAAATTGGAGTTATTACTTTTACCCGCATTTTACTTAAGATACATTTTTTTCAAAAATTAAAATTTGTGCTTTTAGCAATCTACGTGATATTTAATAAAAAGGTTTTTTAATTATAATACAGGGTGTTCCATTTTTAAGATAAATGATAAGTCAATTATAAAAACGCCTTTTGCATAAAAAGCAGAAGAGATAGGTATAGGAAACCCTAGTATAATTTTAAAGGGAATTTAGTTCCGCGTCAAAATAGGCCACTAAATACAGGGTGTTCCGTTTAACTTCCAAAACCAAACTTTAAGGCAATTTTTTTTAACACTCTGTAAAATATTAGGGTAAAACTTTTATGTGATAGTAAACTTAAACATTGAGCTAAGCAAACTCGTTTCATTTCTCGTAGAAAAACCGAGGCGAATGGAGTGGGCCACCCTGCACATATTATTCATGCATAAAGTTTGTAATGCATTATGAGCATACCTGGTTTTTTATCATTTTAAGCCGTTAAAAACCTTAATATGCCCTTAATACATAAAAAACTTTTAACTTATAAACCTAAGATGGAAAAAATAAATTGTTGTGTTTCGTGATTTTTTAAAAAAGGCAACACTCGATCGGTTTTAGTTCTCATCAAAGGTGTTTTTTCTGCCGCTTCGCGATACAATGAATTGTAGTCAATTATTTGATTGCAAAATATAAAAACCATTCTGTTTTGTCAAATGCTAAAGGCAGGAATTATCACAATAAAAACAAACGCGAACATGCTTAAAGGGAGATAAGTGAAGCAAGGATGATTCGGGCATCAGATTGGCAAGAAAATTCGCGGAATGTAATTAAGCCTTAATTCGAAAGGACGAAATTCCGCTTTTAGACATTTATCCATAAAAGAGTTAATGGAAACGACACAGCATAATAATAAACGCATAGAACTTGTATGTTCTATTATACAAAAGTATTCTATAGTACTAAAAATATTTACTTCACAATATAATTATCTTTATTTACTAAAAAAAATAAATAAAACTACAAAAACCATTTAAAGATCTTTTTGAAATAACCAAGCCTATAGAAATATTAACTATATGTTTTATTCTGACACATATGATCTTAAATTTGTGAAAAGTTTTAATTATTCATTATTCTGGTATTTACACAAGACATAACTTACATATAAACGTAATATTTGGATTCTTCCATTCACATAAACATGAGATTTATGGTTGGGGAAATCTTGAAATTGTATCTATATTTTATAAGGCAAAAAATACTCCTGTATAGTAATATTTGTAAAAGTACATGTGATAAAAGGATTTCAAATTGTAAATTAAACAACTATAAGTACAATTAAATGTAGTATTTGGTATATTATTAGTATTTAACTACCTCTGTCTAACAAATTAAAGATAAAACAATTTTTTTTTAATTTAAAAATGCCTTAGATAAAATTTAAAGCCCATACTTTGATGGGGAGACGCACGTTTACCTTTATTGGCTTACCCTATAATATACAATGTGTCCGGTAAGTATACAGCATTATTTTAGGATCATGTGGGGAGGCTAAAATAACCCTACTTTATCATAGAAAAAAGTGTCAAAACTGCCCCCTAACAAAGGTAGATACCCCTAAAGAGGTTCCCGTCTTTTTTGACTCTAACTTTTAATCCGACTTGCACAGTTTAGTGAAATTTTAATATTTTATTTCGGTTATAAAGACTTATACACAAGATATATACACTACCGTAGATATTTTACAAGTCGGTTTAAAAGTTAGAGCCAAAAAAGTGATTTGCTAGGTACCTCTTTAAAGTCCCGTACCTTCGTTAAGGGGTACTTTTCAATTTTTTTTTCTATGACAAAGTAGGGTTATTTTGGCTTTCCCTACACGATCCTGAGAATATGCTGTATACTTACCGGACATTTTGTAAAATAATTTATTTTGGCAAACAAAATACTTTACTTTTAAGTTTTATTTATTTGCCAAAGTCATAACTGTCACAAACATCATAAATAGTTATCATCAATAAGCATCTTTATTTACCAAATTATAATACCTGCCAGATATCATACCAGTCAAAAAATTACATTATTACCTTCTAAACTGTTGCCTTGGCCTTTCATATTTCTAAGCGAAATTCAAGTTCTCTAAAGAGGATGATTGGCTGTCCAAGGACTTCTTCCTCTTACCCATCACCAACATTTACATGGAGAACCTAAAAATATATTATACTGTCGAGACATTGATAAATGAGAGACACATCCGCTTAAAACTATAAAGGAACTTAAAATTACAAGTGCATTTCGTTAAGAATTTTCCACAAGTTTAAAATCTTCTTTCGGTAAGGGCAGTGGACTGACTATTATCCATGTAGGTAGTACCTCTGGATTTTTGAATGGTGGTCTTAACGTCTTTAAATCTAGACAGACTAGCTAACAATATAAACGAAGAAGTTTTTAATTTTTTTTTATCCGTATTGATGTTTATGGAGCCCGGTTCTCTAATAGTTATAGATAATGCGCCGTATGACAGTTGGTATTTTAAAACTACTCCACTTCTGCGTGGCGAAAACCCACATACTAGACTGAATAAAATCAAAAGACAACATACAATCTAATAAATATATATATATATATATATATATATATTATATATATATTTTATTATATATATATAATAATATATATATATATATATATTATATATATATATATATATATATATATATATATATATATATATATATATATATATATATATATATTACGCCTACATAAAGATCGGTACAGTAAATATATCGTCGACGAAAGGGCGTAAGAATGGGGGTGTTACTCTATTGCGATTACCGCCGTACCACGATGAACTAAATTCCATAGAACTTATTTGAGTGAAGAATAAAGATAAAGTTGCGAATAAATTATTTCAATTAAATAACACAAAAAATTATGCCAGATTTAAAAGTTTATTTACCAGAATGGAATTTTGTATTACAATTCAAATCTGCTGTCAAAACAAGAATCATCTATCACACACAAATGATGAAACGTCAAAAACTATTCTATTAGTGTAGTACTTTATGCCATTATGCTTAAAAATATAGCAATTTAAAAATGCCATTATTACCTTCTAGCCTGTTGTCTCAGTAAATTTTATAGTTCTAAGAGAAAGGCAATTTCTACCAAGAAACTATCCGTAGACTTCTTTCTTTCACCCATCATAGCCAGAGTAATGGAAAAGTTCGAAAATAGCCATAGGAGGAGCAAAAATTAAACCATAGCTCTAAATAATACGCATGCATGACCAATGAACTGGAAATGATGAAAAACTTTTAGAATGGGTAAATTCCTTGGGTCGAAATAATGCAATTAACGTAAAGTTACCTTATCCCAAAGTTGATAACTAAGATAAAGGGTGTCAAACTTTTAATTTTGTTTTCATTTTTTCGTAATAATATCTTAACTAAACGACATAGCGGTACAAAATTGGGGATTTGGGGGTTTTTTGAGGCAAGAAATTTAAATTTGTCCATACTTTTGATGTTTCTGGTAGAGAGCGCCAGCTACGGCATACCCTATTTGTTTTGAATGTTGCGCGGTTCAAAAGTTAAATAACGTGGGTGAAAAAAATGCGTCCGTGCGCTCTCGCGCTAAATATCACTCTGAGGACTTGATTGTGTGCAGAGCGAACTACCAGATGGGTTTTGCTTACCTATTTGTCGGCCAGTTTGGTATTTTGTCAATTTGGTAATATCTTCTGTCTGTTTTTGTTATAAGGTGAAAAGGTAATAGGAAATATGCAGTTCTTTGGTTAGAATATCTCACTTCTGTCTTGTCTTTTAAGGCACAGACATTCCTTAAAAATTTTATTTTTTTCTTTTTTTAAAATAAAATTGGAAATTTTAGGAACGAAAATCTATCTCCGTCAGAAAAATAGAAACTGACACTGGAATTTTAAAATCTTAATGAATTTTAACGTCCAATTAATATTTTTCCTTTATTGTTAATATTACACAATATTCGCACACCGGTGATGATGTGAGAAGATCGGAATTTTGTCACTGGTTTTTTTTAAATAAATCTAACGAGAATTATTTTTTTCACAAAAAAAATATTTGGTCAGATGAATGTCGCATAACAAGTTGCGGTATTTTTAACCTACCCTTCCCTACCCTACCCCAAATCGACCTGTTTCTCAACGAGGTCAATTTGGAGTGATGTAAGTTGTTTTTTTATTTTAAAATAAAGTGGTGTATCGCTGTTTTAAAAAAAATAAAATGCAGATAGATATGTGGACATACTTTAATCAAAGCTTTTGGATATTCTTGATGATGTTCCTCTAAATGAAATAATAGAAATTTACTTTCAACAAAATGACGTCTCTACCAATAGCGCTCTTCGAATAAACTACTACTAAATACTTAAGAAATCGTTGAATAGGAACACATAGGACATAAAAGGTAGCCACCACGATCTCCAAATCGTACACCCTCAGATTTCTTTGCTTGGGGAGTGTGTAATTAAAAAATTCATGAGGCCATAAATGCCTTAAAATATGTTTGAAGAAAATGTCAAATGTGCATTGAAAACAACGAAAGGGCTTTCGAAATTTGCGATAATTCCGGTTATTTTTTCCTTAATCCGGAACTTTTATTTCGTTTTATAGTTTATATAGTTTTTTATTTTACTTTCATAAGGAGGAAAAAAAAAGGAAAAAAACAGTATCCATGAGGCAAAATTTAGAAACTTTAAGCAATCCCTTTTTGGACATTTCAAATATCTAAAATCCACTTTTACCTAAATATTATCTTAACTTACGATGTTAATAATTTTGTTAACATGTAACTTATTTAGTATGTATCTGAAGACTTTTCGAGATACTTACCAGATGAAACGTTGTGTATGTCAAAGAAATTAACATAACTAAAACCCAACAATCACCTTTTATTCAAGAAAATATATTTTCTGTGTCCACTGGGTCGTGTGCTACGAAGGCGCCCCGACTCGAAAGAGAAGATGTTGCCTTGAATATGGTTGTGCTTGCGGAGGAAAGACTACCGCAAGGTTTTGCGTAAGTCCCGTCCAGAATCCCAAATATGTAAGCTGTTGTTCTCTTGATCACAATAGATCTCCTTGAAACCTAGCAGGGCCAGAAACAGATTAAATGGTGGTAGTGCTCTGGACTCGGAATTACAGTCAGTGAAGCTGGGGAAGGGCGATAATCGCATTTCACACTACAAAAAGGCACAGGACTTCTTGACGAAGAACCATGCCGTCTTGGTAGACATTCTGCTTAGTGGAAAGCAACTCAATAAACGCCGGAGCTTCCTGACCTGAAATAGGTGGACTAGACTCTATGGGGGAATTCTGGATTCTCGATCGCCGGCAGACGACGAGGAGGTCAGCGATCCCAAACGCGCTGCGAACAGCTTCCAGCCCATCACGGTGGCTGACATTGACGACGCCAAAAAGAACTGGAAACATGCGCTTTCGGCCTCGACCGGCTTTAAGTCGTCAATGACAAAAACGTGCCCTCCCTAGTATGGGGCGTTGTTTATACCGCTATTCTCGGCAGAAACATAAATCGTACAAGCTGACGCAATCTCCGCACGATTCTTGTGCCAAAAGTGGTGATATTCAAAAGGCGACTAATTGCGACCCATTACCATCGGGTCGTCAAGCCAACCAAACCAAACCAACCAAAATAGATTCCACAGAGCCATTAATTCCAGGTTGAGGCAGGACAGGCTGCTAAACATGCACCAGAGAGTCTTTCACAAGCTCGATGGCACCCTGGCGAACATCTTGATTGTGGACCAATTAATTGGTTCATGGGTAAAAGCGGGTAAGGCGTATAACATCGTCTCGCTCGACCTTCGCGAGGCGTCTATGCAAGCATGGTGATCTATATTATGAATCGCCTCCAACTATCCAACACTACCATTAAGTTGGCGTTAGTCAAACAGGGTGACCCCCTGAACCTCTGTTTTTCAACCTGGTGATTAATAAGCTTTTGTGTAAAATCAACGACAAGAGAGAGCATCAGCCTTATTGAGGCGTCTTTCAAGGGAAATAAGCGGCCAACCCCACACTCTCGTCGCATTTTCTCAATCGGAGGAAAGAAATTTCGCAAAATAGACTCCCTTAACTAGTTCAGAAAGGCAGCACTTCGGTGCCACTGTGGTGCTAAAGTCGGTATGTATTTATGAGTCATACACAAATTTATAATGTATAAAAATATTTTTATATATAAAAAAACATTTTATTTACTGACTACGTTAAAATGAGTTTATTAAGTTTTACTTAATGTTTAAAAATTTTCATTCAAAAAGAAAAAAAACAAAGGACCCAAGTATCCAACTTTATTAGGTATTTTAGAGCCGCAATAGTAATATTTTATGACCTAACGCTCGAAGCGGGATATAAAAGGACCATAAAGGTAATCGAAAATCGTAAAGCCTAATCCGCTATAGAAATTCATGGTAGAGACTTAGACAACCCCAACGAAAAGAGGACGAAAAAACTGTTTACATTTGTAAAAACTGGCGAGTCTGCACGTAACTGGTTGTCATTTAAAAGATGATAATCCTTTTAAAAATCCATGTATTTGTATATCTACAGTAAAGAGGCGTTTAAAAGATAAAATTGGCATAATTTTAAAAACATTATTAAACAAGTTTTTCTAAGCTAGTAAAAACAATGTTGACAGTTAAAGAAAATTCGAATTTTCTATTATAGTTTTCTTTAAATAACTCTAGGCAAATTATAAAAAATTCTTATTTTCTGTTTCAGTGCATTAAGAAAATACTATAAATTCAAATATATATAAAAAAAATATATATGTTCTATTTGGATAAAATTGGTAAAAGTAATTTACGTTATTAGTCCGGTAGTTTACTAGCTATAGTACGAGCTTAGACATTATAGACAAGGCGACTTTAGGAGTCGAGTTCAGAATGTAATTTCTTTATAAAAATGAAACAGTCCAGTAAGTGTTGCTTAGCAATACTCATCGGCTCTGATACTGTAATGAGTAACCCAATGCCATCTATAATTCTATTATAGATGGCAGTAGTAACCTACCGGACTCAATTGATAATGTAATCGAAGGTCTACCAGATAGTATGAAATAAACAGTATCTAAATTTTCTGTTATTGGCGAGGAGCCAATTTACATATTTCCGAGACATAAGCATGTTTTTCTGACTTTTTTTTATGAAGCTTAGACAGGTAGCATATCTCAGGAAGTAATACTCGTTGGATATATAGAGAAAAAAAGTCCTTAAGAAAGTTAACCATAAGAAATTGCTAAAAATTATTTGTAGCTTTCTTACTATACCGCTAGGGGCGTAATAGCTATGGTCGGGTATATAAGTAAATACTTTTTTCTTGAAAGTAGCCCAATACAGAGAAAAAAATATAACCGCAGTAATACTACTAACATTCTGCATCTTTT
>JAHBCN010021651.1:0-14104 GCA_019359885.1 Listronotus oregonensis | reverse complement strand
GACCAAGGGGAACAGTTACTGATGCTTGATAGAGTTCAGGGGTGGAAGTAAGAAAGAGATCTAGGGAGTTAGAATTATGGGTGGAAACCCTAGAAAAGTAGGTTGGTTCCATAATTAGATTGGTAAGCGAGTTGCTGATTCCGAAATTTTCTGCTGCTTTGCTTATGTATCAGTTTTTGTCAAGCCTAGCCAATCCTTATTATAAACATTAAAACTCCCGAGGACGATAACTTTGGCCAATGGAAACTGGGAAATAATATTATCGATCTTTATTGAAAGGAAATCAAAGAACTCGCTGTGGGAATTGTCAGACGGGGACCGGTATATAGAGCAGATGAATTTAGTAGAAGATATGAAAGTAAGTTTAAGCCAAAGAATATCAGACCTACCCAATTCGAGGTTAGAAACCCTAGCACAAGCCAGGTCGTTGCGAACGTAAGCACAAACGCCGCCATGGGGTCAAAAAGATGAAATGAGTTCATAACCTGGAAAAAGGAGGTGGTGTTTTGGGACTTATTTGGGTTTCGGTAAGAAATAGTATACGGGGTTTGGAGGATTGAAGATAATGGTGAACAGAGTTTATGTTGGAGTTAAGCCCACATATATTTGTGAAGGATATCAGACTTTTCGATAGTGGCCCCCCAAATTTACCCCTCGCACGAGAACGGAATGGAGGGGTATTTTACCTCCGAAATACTTTACTTTCGGGTGTGCCATCATCATTATTTCCAAATTTTACTATAGTGGAAAAAAAAGAAAAAGGAAAAGGAAAAAAAAGGAAAAAAAAAGAAGAAGGAGGAAGAAGGAAAACTAAAAGAGAAAGAAGGAAGAGGAAGAAGGAAAACCGACTCACCCCCAGAACTCGAAACGTCTTTTAGGATCTATAAGACCCCAAGACTTCACGAGTCCTTTAAAGGGCAAGTGGGGTGATACTGCCTCAGGCGAGGAAAAGCTCCTCTACCACCTACTAAATACTACTATCTAGTACTATCTTTAACTATCGATAGTAAACACAATTTTTTTCGATAATACTTTTTGTCTATTGTTGTTCTTGTTATTCTGAACCTAATAAAAAGTTATCAGCTGTTTTATGTCCGCTGGATCACCCGGTATGCATGTCATTCTTTTATAAAAATTAATAAATGTTATTAGAAGTTCTTAAGAGATAATTATCTTTCTTTAAAACTTAGTTTTAAAGTAAAGATTTTCGCTTAAAATAAATTAATTTAAAGCAATTAATTTTGTCCCTTGAAGCAGGTGTCCTTAGTGTCTTACCCCTACGAAATAATTTCATTGCGAAAAGATGTAAATGAGTTGTTCCAGATTACGCAGGTTCTAATAATATTCGAGAAAATGGTCGTTAGAGCAATTCAAGCCTTCATTTAGTATAAACATAAACTCTGCAAAGTTTTTTTAAAAAAGTAGGTATTAAATTATGTAAAGTTTTATATTACGTAAGTGCAAAAATTGTTTTTAATAAATAAAGATTTTGTACCAGGATTGTTTATATTTTTAAAGCCATTCTAATGTAAATACTCGGTATTTCTATTTCTTTTGTAGTAAGTGATATTATTTATTATATAAATTGAATAAGAACTTTTAACATCTTCAAAAGATTTTATTAAAATGTTTGCAATTTTAAGGTCTCATTACTAATTTTTGTTTAGCTATATTAATTTTGCTTTTTCGTATACAATGCAGTACTCCGAATTACAAACTGGTCTTGCTTTAAGAATGGTTAGCAGTCTAGTTTTTTCATTTTCGTGGTATAATCTTTAAATGTTTATGTATTATAAAATCAGTTTAAAAAATATAATATTTACTAGTAAACCTCGATGACAACGGTGTTTTAATGCTGCCAGGGCTGAAAGCATATAAGGGGCTTTCCAATAAAAATGATGATAAAGTTATACCCGTCACTAGTTGTCATTTATGTTCAGTAAACTCTAACAATTTATTATGACTAAATACTCGCTCCAAGAACGTCAGGTTATTGTCCAAAAATTTTACGAAAATAGTCTTTCTTTTGTGAACACTTTTCGCGCACTTCGCGGAAACTTTGGTCTAAATAATCGCCTTTCTGTGCTTGCCATTCATCGCATCGTTGAGAAATTTGAAAGTAATTTTACTTTTTACGATGTAAAAACTCCAAAATCGCCGAAATGCCAGAACTGTTGAGAATGTTGCAGCTGTAAGAGATAGTGTTGCAGAAGATCCAAATTTATAAATTCCTCGTCGTGCTCAAGAGTTAGGACCTAAAAAACAACAACTTGGCAAATTTTGCAAAAATATTTAAATTTACACCCGTATGATTGTTTTGATTTGCTGCTTGGAGTTTAAAACGACTTGAACGGGATTACAATTCTGCCGAATACATTATCTTATCAGATTTTTCATATTTGGTTAAGTGGATACGTAAATAAGCAAAATTGCCGTTTCTGGTGTAAAAACAATCCACAACAGATTCACGAAAAGCCTTTGCTTCCCCTAAAGGTAACTGGTAAAATTTTCTTTGGCCTAAATTTTAGGTAAGGAACAAGATATCGAGATACGGTTTTCGCGTGCTTTTTTAAGCATCATTTAGCTACTTTTTTGAAAAAAAAATATACCAATGCATTTAATTTTTTTGAGAAAATTAACCATTTCTGTCAGAATTTCGAAAAAAGCCCTCTGGCGGCGACATGTGAAAGTAACAGAACTTTAACTAATATAACATTTATAGCCCAAGAATAGCTCTTTTTAACTAGCTCAAGTTTGTTATAATCGGCTTAGCCGTTTCAAAGATACAGGGTGTTTTTACGGAAACCTTTACATACCTCCCACCACTTTATTTTTAGAGATTAAGCAAAAATTGTTAAACAAAAAAGGTTCAAAGCATGCTCGACTTTAAAGATCAGGATTTTTTTCTTAGGTTAATATAGCAAAATTCACAAAAACATCACTTTTTTAGATTCAAGATTGCAGTTACGCCCCCTAGCGGCCATTTCAGAAACTTAAAAATATTTTCCAGCTATTTCTCTTGACCACTTTTACCAAAAATATTTTTTCCCCTACGCTGTGCGATACACATTTTTTGAGATACAGCCGGCGTCCTTTCTTATTTGGACACCCGGTACAAGGTGGACATTTTATTAGGGTCCGCTACATTTTCTCAGAAACTGTAAACTTTTAAGAAAAAAAGTTCGGACAAAAGTTTTTTGGAATAATTTATGCTTTTAATTAATTCCACTTTTACATATACCGGGTGTTTATTGTGTTGGCGACCGGTGTTCACTTCCTTATTTTAAATGAGACACCCTATATATTATTATATATTTAAATAGCGCCTTCAAAGACGAGTTTAGTAATATATAACAGTATGGATCTGTGTCGCGACGTTTCGGATTTATTAAAGTTTTTCTTTAATTTTTGACCTATTTTTAAATTAATACAAATACGGTAAATATTCCTTTTTTTTTAATTTGTTTACGTAAAAAAAATTACAAAAGTCTATTTTATCTATATTAGCTGACATTTTCTTTTACTTTAAAAATGTTACAGTGTTGCCATGTTTCGTCTATGTAAAGTTTTTTTAAATGCAACCCCCTGGTATATAATACCAAATTTATATAAAGAATTAAAAGACTTTTCAACGATGTATAACAACATGTGTCTGCAAGTCACCGTTTCGAACTTATGGATAATTGTTACAGGAAAAATGATATTTTTCTTTTTCCAACCACACTACATCCTGTATACTTAATATTATAAATCACTACAATAAATTTAATTTAAGATAAGTTAACCGAATATCCTATATTAATTTATAATTTAAAGTATCCAGGGTGTAGTGTGGTTGGAAAAAGAAAAATATGATTTTTCCTGAAGACAATCATCCATAAGTTCAAAACGGTGACTCGCAGACCCATGTTGCTATACATCGTTGAAAAGGTCTTTTAATTCTTTATATAGATTTGGTATTATATACAGGGGGTTGCATTTTAAAAACTCAAGAAATTTCACGATTTACAAATTATTGCAACACTGTAACATTTTTAAAATAAAATATTTTCCTTGTTGAAAGAAGCAAATAATATGTTACAAAACTGCTGTCGTGTGCTCAAAAATGTAGCAACCATTTTTTTAGAACAACCCCATTGTTAGTATTTAAATTTCTCCTAAAAAATGACATAAATATTTATTACCTCCTTTAATAATGGCCTTGTATAAATTTTGATTTATGTTTGGTTTACCCTTAATCCTTTACCCCTATAAATTATTTAAACACGGATGAGTTTGTCCTTGGATAGAATTGTCATGCTAAGCCGAAATTCACAAACTTTGTTACATTATGAAACTTTTGGAGATTTAATAAGTAAGCAAACCTTGATAAGCAAGGGTTTTCGGTGTGACAAATTAAAAGGGAAACTTAAAGTTTTGTTAATATATTAATTTCCAAATTTTGAAGTAAAAAGGTCACACAATTTAGGCTGGAATATACCAATACAAGTTTAGTAGTTTTCAGTTGCTTGTTTTTTATTTTTGGATAGTCCACGAAGGCAAAGGCCTAAATACTAACAAACCTTAGAGATTTAAAGAAAACGAAACGAATTTTATAAATAAAAGGTTTTATAGCCTAGACCTTCTAGAGATGAAGAAACGAATAAAATAAGAAGTTCGACTAGAAAGGAATGCATGAAAAATGTTACTCTGTTCGGATTGGTTCATTCTTGAAAGTAGAAACCGCGACAAAAAAGAGACAGGTTGCCCACAGCTCGTCTGTGAGCAGGAAAATAGAGCTTCCTTGTAAGAGTGGGTGCTATACTTTTTTGAAATGAAAAACTCTAAAAGTTGTAGAAGATGCCATTCCCCAGATATAGGAAGAATACTCTGGACCAGGTCTGATTTGGGATACATACAGAGTATACAGATTAGAAGAAAAGAAACACTTTCTGTCTTGAAAAAAATAAATTTGAGCTTTTTAAAATTTGCTGTTGCTATAGATATAATATGCTTGTTCCAAATAAAATTACTTTTGAAGATAGTGCCCTTGAAGTAAATGGTTATTTATAAAGAAGGAGTATTGATGGATTTTCTTTTCGACAATGAAGATGACCGCGCTGGCTTTCCAGCTCTAGCTTAGAGACTTGCGTGCGAAACTAAATACTGTAATAAAGAGTACTATTGTCAGAAAAACTATGTGTTTGTAATAGAAGACAAAAAATCCTTAATGTGAAGTAAGAACAAACTTGGTACTAATACTAAACCCTGGAATACACCAGCATTAAATTGGTGAAAGCTAAAAGAGTGACTATTTACAGAAATGGGTTGCACATGCACGGCCTTCTAGCTCTCCAGAAAAATGAACGTCTCATAAGAGATTTAAAAGAGACGAGTTAAGATAGGTGTAGGTTTAGCAGCACATTTAAAGACAATTTCTCCCATGCTATGCAGCCCAAAGGATTTCTTAGTGACAAGAAAGGAAAGGTTTCGCTTGATCTGCTTGACCTTAAATTTGACTTCCGACATTTTATGAGAAACTAATTCTAAAAGTAATTTGTAATTGTCTCTAAACTAAAGGTGAAAGTATTTAAAACAGTACCTGATTAATAAAGTAATTGGGAAGTAAACAGTAAATTTTTATTAAAAAGTAGATACTAACCATGGCCACCACTGTCCAGAATTTATGTTAGGCTCAAAAACTAAAAACGCTTATTGAGCGAAAAATAGCTTACAAAGTGGTGTAATAATTCTAATAAGTTTCTGTTCCTGGACGTTTTGTAACTGCCATACAGATAATGGCTCTTTAAAAAGGTCCCCATTGCAAAATTTGTGTCATGGTACCTTAATGACGAGCTATTTTATGCTCAATGACTCCCACGGTACGTTAGTACTTAGGCCTTGAGCCTTTGAAGAATGTCCCAGGTAAAAAAATGTTTTTGTTTTTTAGTCTAGCATGCCATTAAATCATATGACTATGGGGTCGTGATCTAGTTTAGCATTTAGTGCTCTTTAAATCAATTAAAAATATTTTTTCTATAAGTAATTTGTCAGCATGGCCCTTGATTCGCTTAAGGACGGAGTAAATAAATTAAAAGCATAAAACATTGTTAACGAATAAGATATTAAATTACAAACCATCACAGTTAATCAATATAATATGAAGATCTGGACCTTTACCCATCTCAAATTCAAAAAATCCATAAACATGTCATAAGGACCTAATTTAAACATTAGAGAGAACAGATATACGATAATCATAAAATAGGGGAGTTTTGGATTTTTGTTAGGCCAGCTTAAACACAAGTAACCCCAAAAGGTACGGCAAGTTTAGAAGAATATTTCTTTAAAGCTATTTCAGTTATGCCACCCAACACCCAACCTATATGGTTTATACTATTAAGGAGAAAAATACTTTTGATCTGCTTGTCCCTACATTTTATGAGAACGAGAAGCAACTGTTGAAAGAGACAAATTATCAAGGGAATCAAATGTAGCGATAAAAGCAAATTTTATTATAAAGAGTTTAACTTTTTCTTTAGAGGTAAAAGGAATTTTGCCTTTAAAGGATAGAGGTAAAAAGAAGTAGTACGAAAGTTTTAACTTAGGTTTTTGGCGAGGGACCAAAAAGATCTACCGATATTTCAGCAAAACTATGTTTTTTATGTGATTGTTTAAACAATCTTTGACTTCCAAATCAGTTTATTTTTATTCTTTTTTGCCTTGAGGTTTTTCAGAACAATGATTTTGAAACAAAAAAATGTGGATCAGATAACTTAGAAAATCACGCTTTGTGAATTGACGATTCATTTTTTGTTTAAGACAAAGTACATAAGTCACCATCTCAATTGATTGGTGTTGGTAATTTATTGACCTAATATAACAGGATCATAAAAAAGTAGGTAGGATCCCAGGGATAGGTGTTGTTCCATGCATGGAGGCATGCATTCTGAGGCCTTAAAATGTGTAGAGCATGACACAGTGATCAAGCCATGATTTGAGCGACCAAAGAAGGCAGCTACTAACGCTTGATAGGGTTTGTGATTGGTGGTAAGTAAAAGTTTTAACGAATTTGAAATATTGAGATTGGAAACCCGAGGAAAGTAGATGGGTTTTATGATAGAGTTGGTAAGAGAGTTACTAACTGAAAAATTTTGGACTGCTCTTCCCTGGACTTTAAGTGTTAGTATTAAAAGACCCCAACTTACTCCTTTTATGGAAATTAAATTACAAAAACGATTACTTCTTAGGCAAACTGGAAAATTATATAATAAACTTTAAAAGTCACATCCATTAATGTGGAAATTATAAAATTGGTAATGGTAAATACGGTATATAAATTTAGTACAAGACCTAAAGGTAAGTTTAAGTTAAAGCATGTCGGGCCTCCCTAACTTGATTTTTAAAACTCTCCACAAGCCAGAACTTCCTACTCTGTTCGTTCCTTTATCCCAAGAGTGTCCAGACTATGAAACCTGCTACCCGCAGGAGTTTTCCTTTTCTTTTCAAATATTTAAATCTCGTCTAAATATAAACTTCCTTTTACCATCTTAAAAAACCGTAAGTACTTAGGCCTCAGCCTTTGTAGAGCCAAAATAAAAAAGATCATTGAGAAAGATCATGGTGCCGTATGAAGCAGTGGCGCAACCAGAATTCCATTCGGGCGGGGGGTTAAATGGAAAAAAAAATAATAATAAAATATACTGGTGACAAAGAAATCACTATCAAGCCTTTTATTTTCTTCATTGAAAATATATTTTTTAGAATAATGAAGGTACAACACTTCAGATGCCGGTTTTGGATTTAATCACATTCGCCTATCACCTCCGTTTTAACCCGAGCGTGAATTTTAATATTTTATATAAGATATCCTGTAGATTTAAGATTCGAATTCTACAAGACATTCCTGATACAAAACCTGTAATATATCCCATATTATTTTTGTTGATTTTTAAGTAAATGGCGATTAAAAATCTTTAAACCACCCACATTATGCAGTTATAGGAAAAACAAACAAATATAAAAAATCAAAATGTTTAATTAAGCTTTTCTTGGGGACGCTATCTGTTGAGGTCGCAATATTACTACTTTTAGCTTAATCGCAAGTGTTGTCAAAATTCTTTTCCAATAATGTCCCTTTCTTAAGTTTAAATTAGGCATATCCTTCCAAACATTTTTGTTTTTGGAGACTTTATCTAAACCAAGTAACTTTTTGATATGGACCAGTTTGTTTTCCCATTTAACTTTATATTATGTGGTCGTTTAGACATTTTCTGATCGCCATTTTCTCGAACACCAACAAGCATGGTTATAGGCTATAATACAAGTTTTATATCAGAAATGGCTTGTAAGTTTTGAATCTTGAAAAATATACAGGGTGTTTGGTGTTGCTTGTAAACCGGAAGTGACTAGCATTTATTGTTATAGCCAAAATCGGTATGTAATGACAAAACATATAATCATAATATTTGAAAGCGGTATGTTTTTATTCAAGAAAATAAAAAGGCTTGGTAGTAATTTCGTTGGCACCCGATATAAAAAAGCAAAAGAAAACACAAAATTTAAAAGCTTTATTTTTTTTAACGTTGGAGAAAATAATTTAACTGATAACATACAATCTCTTGAAAGCGGATAATTAAATCAAATTAATTAAAAAAACATCAGTTACTTACAAAAATATACCATGACTACAAAAAGACCTCACAGAATACACTTCCGTGATGTTTAATTAAGGGAATGTTATAAAGTCGCAACAAGGAATGTAGCATTTAAGCTATCTCTTGAATGCTACAGCCAACATTACATAATATTCACTGACTCCTCGAGTTCTCTTCAAAATCTTCAATTTAGTTCTCACACGACCGAAATAATGGCCTTATAGAAAAGTACATTTCGAAGTTCTATCAGAGAATAGAACAGTCAAAATGGTTGGAATTACCGGAATAAATAAGAACAAGATAGTAGAAACATTAACTCTAACTTCTTTATGCAAACAAAAAAGAAATGCTCATAGACTCGTCAGAACAATGGGAAAAGCAAACAGCTTTACAAATTATCTGAAGTTAAGGAAACACCACGTACTGTGCTCTAGCTATGAATATAAAATAGACCTAATAGATAATTTAAATTGGAACTCTATATATTGACACAGTCTTAAGTCGTAACATAGTCTATTTGAATGTGCTATTAATATTTATAATATTAATTAATGTATATATCGTTAACTTGTTAAAGAGTTACCACTTTGTCTAAACTTGCAAATTTACGAATCAATGAAAATTACATTATGTTATATTGTCGGTAATAAAATTCAAAATACTTTTTTAAATAAGAAAGTTTAAAGCAGGAATATATATAAAAGGCTGTTGTTTAAAATAATTAATCTTACCACTTTCGACATTATACATGCCTTAAATTACCAAAAAAAATTGTCTGGTATGATGGATTAAATCTCGTGCAATTGAAACTCGTTAAGACACACTAGTAATGTATTTGGAAGATTTTTCATCTCCTATAAAATTTTTCTAGGATAATTGGTTATGCCAGAAAAAAATCATTTTTAATTAGGTGCTCAGGCAAGATATTTTATTAATAATTAAAAAAAAGTTAATACAAACAAAACATTATTTAAGCAAATGTGCAAAATTATTACTATTTTGTTAAATACACTTATTTACACATTTTAAAAAATAAACTTGAACTTTATTTAATATCTCGGGATTATTAGGATGGTTGCTTGCATTTAAAATTCGTTGCATAATTCTTCGCGCATGTTTACAAGAGGCTTAAAAATTTCGGCTTTAAGAGCAGCCCACAAAAGAAATCACA
Source organism: Listronotus oregonensis (assembly GCA_019359885.1). NCBI lineage: Eukaryota > Metazoa > Arthropoda > Insecta > Coleoptera > Curculionidae > Listronotus > Listronotus oregonensis. The sequence goes on along the minus strand of JAHBCN010021651.1, from coordinate 4,297 downwards.
CCTATTTAGGTCCGAAGAACGTGGTGGCCATCGTACTGGTGCATTATCGCCTCTTCCAATCCACTTGTGAGGGTATAGGTCATGAAGGTGTCGTCGAACAGCCACGAAAAAATAAGGTGGCTCTCCATCATGCATATTCCACAGTCCCTATATTTTATTAGGCAAATATTCCAGAAGAATTGGCAAAGCGTTTTGCAAAAAAAATAAGGTAAATAATTCCATTCTATTTGTCTGGCAAATTTAGACCATGAATTCTTCTGATCCGAATAAATTGACAAAATGGAAGCCTCTGGGAAGGAATAATGGGCAAAAGTTTCTAAACTGTTTGGACGTGATAAGGGTGCAACAATTGTTTTTTTTATGTTATTTACGGTGGTTTTAGGAACCACCAACTCATTTTTTAACCGGCGTGTACTGATTCTTAGATCTTTTTCACCTTTAACAAAATTTCCTCTTTGTTTTCAACAGTTGGGTTGTTTGATAACCCCTACCTTTAAATGTTCGTTCAAAGTTACCCGTTTCTCAAAAACGACGCTCAATACTTGCAAATGTTTGGTGATTAGCTATACGACGGTCAGGAAATCTCTCCATGTAAACCCTAACAATTTAAAGTCCATTTCCTTTGCGAAACCCGTACACCAAAGCCATGTCAACTTTTTCGGAGATCGTTTAGTTCTCCATATTTAACGTAATCGTATAATATTTTAGAAGTTAAAAATAGTGGCAGCAATTGGTCACCAGAAATGTTAAATGTCATTGCAACAAAAAACATAATGAAGTCACCAGCAAACAATGTTTAGTAGTAATCTCTTATTACTATTAATAAAATACCATGCTCGGGCACGTAATTGAAAATATTTTTTTTGGCATAAACACTTATCCTAGCAAAATTTTGCAAGAGGTGAAAAATCTTCCAAATACATTGTTTCAATAGAAAGGAGTATCTGATTTGTCAGAAAGTTAATTCAATACAAAATCAAAAGATTTAACTACATATGACGCCACGTTTATAATACTTTAGGTTAAGTACAGTCAATAACTATGCCAATAGCAAACATCATTTTATAACCCAAAACTCATCACCAAAAATTATTGAATTCGACTGGCCCGTTTCTGAAAAATTTATAAAAAACCAATATTTTTTTTTAAATCTTTAACGCCCTCTGCAGGCCAATTGAAGCAATTTTGGATATAGGTAAGTTCGCTCCTATTTTGACGACCTATTTTGACGTCCGGAGTCTGTCATCTAACGTTGTATAAGTATTTTCCGGACACCCTGTAGTTCTAGGACCAAGATAAATTCATTTTAGTCCTACTAATGAAAAAAACGTGAAACAGGAAAATTTAGGCAATTTTTTTGGAGAGCCTTAGCATAAATGGTTTAAAATTATGTAACAGCTATATTCAAAACAGTAGTGGCCGGTTGGGGAGGTTTCCCCCTTTTTAAGGAACCCTTTGGTTAAGTTTTCTTAATCTCAATGTACCCATCACATTGCTTGTTTGGCTATTTTAAGGATTACCTTGTGCTAAGGGTTTCTTAAAGTTGTTAGTGCAACCGCCATAAGAGAAATAGTTACCTACCGATTAAAATTTATAACAATTTTTTTACGTTTTTTGGGATATAATAGCTTAACTGGTAACTTGCAACCCTTGGGACCTTTAAAGTACGGTAATCTACAATAACCCCAATTTTTTTTGACGCGGGTTTTCTGTTGTGTCTATTTTAATAATTTTTTAATAATCAGACCATCGTCAAATAACTGCCAAATAAAGAAAATTAGACATCCTGGGTATTTAAAATCAGTACTTTAAGAGATTTTTGAATACGAATTTAACTTTTGACCAAAAATGAAGTGTAAAAATGCTTATTTTAATGTCCTTTGAATCACGCCTGGTTTGGGGTCTAATTGGTAAATGAGTTCAAAAGCGAAGTCGACGAAAACTTCTCATCGGTTCGCCTTAATACATACGAGTAGAGACAGCAAAAAAAGTTTATTTGTAGGGAAGTAGTATGATGCAATTTAATTTTTTTTCTTAAATGTCAATAGTTTCTGAAAAAAAAAGAAAATTTATCTGGATATAGATGGTTTTGATAGCAAAGCTTTAAAAATTGTTAAAAAAAAATTAAAACGCTAAAAAAAATTTTTATTATAAAACTAAAATTCAAAACATATTTTTATTATAAAAATTTAACATAGATAACAAAAACAAAAAAAAAACAATAGAAACATAAAATATTTATATATGAAGAGCATCTTCTTCTTCTAAATAGTCACACGACACATCCTGTTTGGCCTCATCTCCTTCTTTGTCGCTAGTTTCTGTATCTGCGCGGAAATTTAGTGCAGCCAGATTGTGGGAAAAAGTACTTCCTTCACGCAATACGCTAGCGACGCACACGGAGTGCATGTCCGGTATGATCGACACCGAAGGGCCAAGCGATGCCGGATCTTCCCAGATTAAGGAGAAGTTGTCTCCCACCACGCGACCCGGATAGGTAACGCACACAACCTTGCTTACTGAACTTACCTCTCCGCGTCGCGTGGTGGGAAACCTCTTAATCTGGGGGAAATCAGCATCGCTCAGCTCTTTTTTTGGGGTCCCGAACGGAGGAAGTGATTTTTTCCCCCAATTCCGCGGGATCACTAAGTGTATTGTTATTGATCTTAAAGTCTTGCCAAATGCATCACTATATTGCCGCTTTTAAATATAACGAATTATTGGATATAACCACCTTTTGATCCAAAAAAAAATACTGGTTTTGGGTGCAAAGGGCCGGGTGTTTTGGTATGATACTAAACCCACCTAAGATATGTTTACTCTTACGCCAAATTTTTGTATTTTTTTGTCTCATTATAAATAATTAAATTTCTAATATTGCAAATCTTCTTTATTTTTTAAGTAAAAACTTTTGTTAAGAGTTATTTTATAACTTACAAAAAAATTATTTCTTTTCTCCTACACCACCTATTTATTTTTGTATTTTTGCCCACCCTATCTGAATGTTCAGAGGGTGGTAATATACCACTGCATCTAGACCTCAGTAGGTTCTTTGTGCTTTCCTTTTTGTACAGGCGGGAGATTCACTGCGTCGTCCAACCTATTGATTTAAAATAGTTGACGCATGAATCTCCCAATTTCGGCAGTAATGGCCAATGTGCCAGCATGGAGTTCCGTTCGAATGTGAGGGCGGGACAATCGCAAAAATGTGTTAGCGGTCTCATCTTCTTTGTTCACAGCCCTCATAATTCCCGTGTTCGTTAGACCCATTTTAAATAGGTGTCCTCGTAGCCCGCAGTGGCCATTAGAACGCCCGTTGTGTTCGGAGGTTCCTTCTGGACATCATAAAGGTTTTTTTTGCTATTGACTTGTCTGGATAGCTCAGCATTATTTTTCAAAATTGCAGTTTTAGGGATCATCCCATTTCCCTTTAAACAGTCCATGGGAGTATTCTTTAATGTATCTTTAATCGCTGCTGTTGTCAGTCCAGTGGTGGGGACTGGACCAACTAGTTTCCGTCCTGCAGCCGCCCTGGCCAGCGAGTCAGCGGTATGATTACCTTTAGATATGTCATGTCCCTTATCCAGGTTAGGTTGACCACATTATTTAAGAGATGTTAGTCAGGGCTTGATGACATTCTAGTACTAGTCCCGAAGTAATTCGTGGTCTTTTCAGGGCTAGTAATGCTTGCCTACTGTCTGTATAAATACAGATCGTATGGTTGGGATGTTGCGGCTTTAATTTCGTAAGCCGCTATGGTTATGGCTGTCAGTTCGGATTGAAGCACGCTGGGTTCGGCGCCCATTGTCCATCCGATTTTCAGGTTTATGGTTGGTGAGTATTGCCACAGCCTGTGCCCACCTTGGTCTTAGAGCCGTCAGTGTACAGGCTAATGGATCGTTTAGACTCGCCTTTTATTGGTATTGTTCCTCTTATGTGGATTGTGTAGGGTTTATTGAAACGAACCTTGCTGCAACTGAGTCCGCTCTTGCCTGTGAATTGGAATTCCCCTGTAACATCCCCTCCACAGGCGTCGTCCGTGAGCCAGTGCCTACATTAGTGTCTAGACCGACGATGAGAAGGCGTGTTAGAGTCATCAAAGCCGCTTCCCCTACAAATATATCAAGGGGGGGGAGATTCAATATCACCTCCATAGCTCTAGTCGGGGGATCCTTTTCCCCTTATGTTTTAAAAATGCTATTCTTTGAATTTGATCTGCTTTTTTTTGCCCTGATCTGTTCTGTTTTTGGCCCCACACATGGAACCGTACTTATTATGGGCCCTGTAGATCCAATGG
>JAHBCN010021650.1:0-14088 GCA_019359885.1 Listronotus oregonensis | reverse complement strand
TAACCTAATTTAAATAGACTAATACAATGCCGTGCACATCATTTTTTTACTAAAAGTTGTGCATACTGAGTTTTTTTATCTTGGGACAGTCCACGAAGGCTGATGCCTAAGTACTAACGTACCGTGGGTGTCTTCAGTGTGGTGAGAGGGAGTTTGTTCACACGGGACTTAAATTTTTGGAGATTGGGAGGAGAAGGAAAACTTCTGCGGGCAGCAGGTTCCATAGTCTTGACACTCTAGGGATGAAGGAACGAAGAAACCGGGAAGTTCGGGGCCTCTCTAACTGAACTGAAAAAGGATCCCTAAAAGTTGCGCTACGTGTTGCTCTGTTGGGAGCTGCCAGGAAGGAATTATACTGGTCAACTCCTCTGAGCAGAAGCCGTGAAAATACCTTAGAAGAGCGACAGATCCCCTACAGCTCGACGGTGGGCAAGAAGAGGAAGCCTTTTGTACCCGTTGGATCATTAATAAACGAACGGCTCTTCTTGAATGGAGTCCAGAATGCAAGTGTTGTAGGGGACGCCATTCCCCAGCATGAGAAAATATTCTAAAGAGGGTCTGATTTGGGATACATACAGAGTGTACAGATTGGAAGAAGAAAATATTTTCTGGCTCGGAAGAGAAATCCAATTTTTTGAAGCTGCCGAAGCTTTGGATAAAATGTTTTGTGCCAGTTGAGGTTATTCTCAAAAGTAACGCCGACAAGATTAAACGACTCTTTGTTCTCCCGAACTTGGCCACTCATTTGGGGATGAGCAGTTGAAACTTTTTCGCGACAGCGAACTGACGTTTTTTCGAGGCATTAAACTGAACAAGATTTTTGGCGCCCCAATCCAAGATAAGTTTGAGGTCTTGGAAAGAGATATCTGCATTGACCTGCGCTTGTTTTCGAAATCAGGATTACCCGGGGGCTTAAGAAATTGAATACTAGAGTGGAGGGTACTATCGTCAGCAAAACTATGAATGGGATTGATTGTGGAAGAGAGAAGATCGTTAATGTGTAGAAGAAACAGCGTGGGTGCCAGCACTGAGCCCTGGGGCACCCCAGCATTAATTTGGTAGAAGCTGGAGGAATGACCATCTACACTAACTGATATACGTCGATTAGAAAGGAAACTGGAAAGCCAAGAGCAAAGTAGGTGGAAGACCGTAAGAAGGAAGTTTTTAAGAAGCCCATCATGCCAGACCTGATCGAAAGCTTTGGATATGTCAAGAGCAACGATCTGGGATTCACCAAGAAACTCAAGGGACTTGTTCCATTGTGTGAGACAAAGGAAAAAAGGGATCAGCTGTGGATCTACTGTGACGGAATCCATATTGTCTATCATTTTAAAGGTTTTCTTATGGTTTTTTCCCAAATAGTTTAAGTTTTTTGGGGAAAAAAAATTTTTAAATTTAAATTTTTCCATTACTTTGCAAACAACTGAAAGAAGAGATATAGGTCTATATTTGGGAAAGGGGAGATTTTTTGATCCTTTTTGGGGACAGGTTGCACACGTGCAGCTTTCCAACTCTCCGGGAAAATGCCCGTGTCGTAAGAGATTCGAAAGAGGCGAGTTAAGATGGGTGCAAGCTCGGGAGCACATTTTTTTAAGACTATTGCTGGTATGCCATCCAGCCCAGACGATTTTTTAGTATTAAGAGAAGAAAGAATACGCCTGATCTGTTTGACTTTAAAAATTATATCGGACATTTTATGAGAAACAGGGACAACTGTTGGAAGGGGAAGATTAATAGGAGGATCAAGCGTAGAATTGGCAGCAAATTGTTTGGCAAATAATTCGGCTTTTCCTTTGGAGGTAGAGACAATTCCATCTTCAGAGATTAGGGGTGGAAAAGAATTTGTGCAAAAGTTCTGACTAATATTTTTGGCAAAGGACCAGAAAGCTTTACTGCCATTTGAGCAGGAGAGAACTTTATCTTTTATTCGATTGTTAAAACGGTCTTTTGCTTCTGAGATAGTCGATTTTCGGGACTGGGTTTTGAAGAAACTTTTTGTGGGCTTGAATTTTTAAAAGTCTGGCTTTGTCAGAGGATTTAGAAAACCACGGTTTGTGATTTGAAGTTATGGGGTTCTTTTTAGTGTGGGGAATATAGGTCTCAATGCCTAGTTGAATTGTTTCGGTAATTTGTTTACATATTTCGGAAGGATTGAGAGTAGAAAAGCAGGTAGGATCCCAAGGGTAGCTGGCAAAGAAATCTCCAGACCATCCCAGTCGGCCGAATTGTAGTGCCAGACGGTTCGTGGCGGCATGCTTTCAGTTGCCTCAAAATGAGTGGAGTAAGATACGGTAACCCCAAAACCCGGTCAGAGGACCAAAAGGGGGCAGTTACTGATGCTTGATAGAGTTCGGGGGTGGAAGAAAGAAAGAGATCTAGGGGGATTTTGGGTGGGAACCCTAGGAAAGTAGGTAGGTAAATTTCACCTTTAAAATACGCACTCCTATTTTTGGTTTTATTCTTTGATATTCATCCGACAAACCGGTTTTGTAACCGTTTCTTTAAAACTTCTTTTAAATAACTTGTCTACGCATAAAAAATCACGCTTACACACTTTCCTTCGAAGGACCAAAAGGGGTTAGGAACTCTTTCTTTAATTAAACCACTGGGTTTATTTTCGAATAATTTATTAAATCTTAATTAGTTGCACATATCTAGTACCTAAAATTGTAACAATCGGGTTTTACTAATCGGGGTAAATTGTCACTTACTGGATTTTAAAGTCTCTCTTTAAAATAGGCCCGTTACACAATCACATAAATTTGTATCTTTTTTCTTTAGTTCCCTGCGATCCTTTGGATTGAAAAAAAATGCGCTCTTCTAGGAGCGTTGCTGACCAGATCGACTAACATGGATAATTTTCTTATGAGGGATATTTTCTCTTTGAATATTACGAATGTGTAATTCCTATTTTAGATAAGGGTTTTATTTTAAGTTGGAGATATTCTCAGAAAAAATAAAAATTAAAGAAAACAAAATGTCGAGACAAGTTAAGATTTTTTAGTTACTCCGCCATTACAGAGACGGGGATTTCTCCTTCTTAAAAATAAAATAAATAAAATTTAATACATACAGCGCCACCTGTCTGTCAGAAGGGCACCGAATGGAGCTAGAAAAGTGACGTGCGAGTTAGGTATTTGCAATTAATTAAATTTAAAAAAAAATATTAAAAATCAACTTAATTAGTTTCAAAACTTTAACCAACCACCCCTCTTTTCTAGTATACGAAGTTCTTTCTTTATTGTACGGGGTGGCCCCTTTGCGTAATTACATATTATACTATTACTCAGAGCACCGGCGATAGAGGTTGCTCTGAGTCGCAGTATAGATTGTAGTGACGAATACGCGCGAATTTTCACTTTATAATATACTACAGCCCAGAGCGGCGGTTAAAAAAATTATATAAAATGCTGTATAGCATGTTGTATCACTATTAAAATGTGTTGAAATTCTTTGGATGGGTACTTACAAAGGTATTTAAATGGGGGTTTTATTGCCTGCATAAAATCCTCAGACAGATTTGTTTGGTTTAATGTCCTGAACTATTATAAATTATTGTAATGATACAATACCTGCTTTAACCTTACTCCCTTATAACTTTATAATAACAAAAAGCATAAGCATAATAACGTTTTGACAGGTAAGTACTACATCACGAGGAGTTATTTCAGAGGTACGTAGAGCAAAGTATTGTCAGAGTTCTCAAATGTAGGTTGTATCACAGTTGTATATTTTAAATTCTTAGAATTAAAGTAAAAATCAAACCAGTTTATTTAGTATTTAATTTTTCTAATTATTACAAAAAAATACACTTTTTATAAATACGTGATGTACTTATTATATCGTGCTTAAAATAAAAGAAAATAAACTCATATAAATAAAACAACATTAAGCTTAAAAAAACGGGCATAGTTGATATAAAATAAAATTATGAAGATAAAACAGAATAAAATAAAATACCTATACATTAGTGAGATTTAGCACTACGTCTATTAACAAGGACCGCTTCACTTAAGGATCTTGAGGCTTTGCGTTTCCTATTAAGATTTTCATTTTTGGCGGGCCTTCCAGCCTGAATCCTTTTGGAACCAGACGTGAGGCCAGGTCTTTGTGTGCGCCTACTAATTGATGTCGGTTGAACGTTAATTTTTTTCCACGCCGAATATTTTTTATATTAGCAAATGCATGTAATAGTTCTGTAGAAGTTTTAATTTTTTCAAAACATTTATTTAGTCGAACGATAATGTTTGTTGAGTCTGGTGATATGTTATTTTTAACCATTTCAATAATATTTGAAACATTTTGGCTAAGTTTTTCTACGGCTTAGTTGTAAGGTTTACAGCTACTGCAAGAGGAGAAGTAGTTGAATTGCTAACATATGCCATTTCTTGAGAAAAAAAACATTACTAGGTGCTTCACAGTTAGATGGTTCTTTGGTGCCATAGTAATCCAACACATTTTCACACTATTAAAACATGCATACATAGCATTTTACATAACATTTTTAACCGCCGCTCTGGGCCGTAGTATATTATGAAGCGAAATTTACGCGTATTGGTCCGTACAATCTATACTGCGATTCAGAGCAATCTCTGTCGCCGTTGCTCTGAGTAAAGTATAGTATAATTACGCGGCCCGTTTATCTTGGGACACTACATTATCTTATAAAATATACAAGATACAAAAAAGTTTTATATAAAAGTTTCTAAGTTTAATTTGTATTTCATTAATATTACTCTTATATATACAGGGTACTCCATTTTCCGTGGACACGGATCAACTTTCTCAATTTAAATAGGACATCCTATATATTATTGCAACTTTTGATTTTACGAAAAACTTCTAGACATTTTAAATTTTATATAAAAAATGACTTTTGCGGATCCTAAAATAATTATTAATTTTTCGTATAAGGAAGCCTTAATTATTTAATATTAATTAGATTTCTTATTGAAAAGAACTTTCTTTAAGAGATTTATTAATAATATTTTGATGATTCTTTATACAGGGCATTCAAAAAAATAAGATTAAAGATGAAATAAAAAAACTGCCAATAACTATTTTTTTCAAATGGAAACCCCAATTTTTTTACTTTTATCTTATTTAGCAATAAAAATAAGGGTGAGTTTGTGTAAAGTTACTTATTCCAAAATTTTGTAGTTTTCAAAATATTGGCAATATAATATGTTTCTATTGCAAAAATGCTATGGTCTGCTATATGGCTCTTAAGTTTTAATAATAGTTGGCCAAATTAAAAACTGGAATTGGTCAATTAATTTTTGCATTTAACTTTTTGCTTCATCTCCTATATATTTTTAAGATAAGGTAGTGTTGTAAGATAAAGGGTCCATAGTTTAATCAAGAAATTTTTGAACAAATAGTAACATTCTGTAGTACTTGATTGTTTTTTAAAGTCTGTCATGGTCAACTATTAATAAAACTTAAGAGCCATATAGCAGACCATAGCATTTTTGCAATAGAAAAATATTATATTGCCAATATTTCGAAAACAACAAAATTTTTGAATAAGCAACTTTACAAACTCACCCTTATTTTTTATGCTAAATAAGATAAAAGTATAAAATTTGGGATTTTCCATTTGAAAAAACTGATTTTTGGCAGTTTTCTCAATTTCATTTTTAATTTTATTTTTTGAATGCCCTGTATAAATAGTAATCAAAATATTATAAAAATCTATGAAAAAAGGTTCTTTTTAATAAGAAATTTAATTAAAATTAAAAATAAAGGATTTCTGATATAAAAAATTATAAATTATTTTAGGATCCGCAAACGTCATTTTTTATATAAAATTTAAAATATGTCAAAAACGGTAAAACTTATTTCTAGAATTTTACGTAAAATCAAAAGGTGCAATATTATATAGGGTATCCTATTTAAATTAAAAAAGTTGATGCGTGTCCACGGAAAATGGAGTACTCTGTACATGCAAATGTAAAATATTATTAAAATATAAATTAAACTGGGAAACTTTTACATAATTTTTTTTGTGAATTTTGAATATTTTATTAGATAAGCCAGTGTCCCAAGATAAACGGGCCACCCTGTACATACTCGTTCTATATTGTTGTGGCGGATTTATTTATTTAAACATTATTTTACCGCTTCTGTTTTGAGGAATTTGCAATAATGTTTTAATAATTTTATAACAGAATTGCTTGCTTCCAGCAGAGATCTTTCCCTCCGAACTCCCATTAATAAATCCTGTGTTAATAAACCTCCTAAAGGCTTTGAGCCTTTGTGAACTGTCCATAATAAAAAAAATAAAAATAAATAATTCTTGCTATTAGAAAAGCATCACCATGCAAGTTATCGACGTAATAAAAACAATTACTATTTAATAAAAAGAGAAAATCCATTGTGAAAATGGTAAGTTAATGAAGGGAAAACAATTAAGGGACTTGAATAATTTATTTTCCTAATTTATTTTTAGTACTTATGCTCGTCTGTCTTTTGTTAATTCGGGTAGAGCCTAAATTCCCCGAAATTAACTTTAAGACAAACAGGAATGTAATGTATTGTAACTTTAAATTTAATTAAATTTAACGAGAAAAGTGTGGAATAAACACTAGTTGAAAATTATGTGTTTACTAATTAGTAAAAAAATTAAAATATATTCCAAATTCTTGTAATTAGGTATATTTAATAACAGAATTGTTAAATTAAATACAGAACAATACAGATTTAGTTGTAAAAATAAGATTTTGTAAAAAAGGTTTTTTAAAAAAAGCATAAGGTATAGAATATTAAGCACAATCTGCACAATTCAATTAATTTAAAAGGGAAAGTTATTAAAATACTTTTAAATTTATCCAAAAAACAAAGGTATTATTTAAATTCAATTTCCTTTCCTGGATGTAATTTAAATTAAAATTCCACTCTATTCCCTGGGGAAATATGCCACTATTTTCCAGGCGGAAATATATGCAATTGAACTTTGTCTGCTAGAGAACTTGAGGAGGAGATATAAGGGCAGGGACATTACTATCTTCTCTGATAGTCAAGCGGCCATGAAAGCTTTGGCATCTCAACAAGTCAACTCAAGGTTGGTTTGGAACTGTCTGCAATGCCTCCTAAACCTGGCTAACCACAACAAAGTCACACTTTTCTGGGTGCCAGGATACAGGGGAATACAGGGCAATGAAAATGCAGACTCCCTGGCCAGGCGAGGCTCCGCAGCAATGTTTGTGGGTCCTGAACCTGTTTTTGGAATACCAAAAGCCTCGGTTCGTGGCTACATGACTCGGTGGATTCAAACACAACATCAGTCATACTGGAACCACATTCCAAGGCAAAATCGCAGTAAATCAATGTTGGACTCACCATCGAAAGCATTGACAAGTGAATTACTAAAACTAAATATGAGTCAGATTATAATAGTGACAGGATTAATAACCGGACACTGCAACCTAAGAAAACATATGCACACTATGGGCATCTATAGAGAAGAACCAATTTGCAGACTATGTGACGAAGAGGAAGAGACAGCCTCTCACATCATATATAAGGGCCCTGCACTTACATACTGGAGAACAAATCAAAACCTCATGGTGGACACTAACCACCAGGAGGCTGGAGACCAGAAAAGAACAGTAAAAGGGCTACTACACCTGTCTAAGGTGTCAAACCTTTTTAACTGAAACAAATACACAAGAGATACAACAAGCCCTGTAGGCTGCAGTGTCGAGGCGGACAAAACCTCAACTTGTGTATTTAGTTTATCAATCTATCACTCTATAGCACTTTCTCACCTATAAAAAAAGAAGGTAAAGTTGCTTATGCTTCAATCCGATGTTTCCTTTCCAAAATATTATCTTTAATCACTAAAAAAGTGTAAAAAGCTGTAAATAAACAATATTTTTAGTTTAAAATCATGTTTAAAAGGATCACGTTAAAATATATTGATATTTTAAAAAATATTACGTAGCAATAAATTTACAAATGTTGTTCTGCGTATTTTTTAACAAATGGCTTAAAAATACAGCGGTAAATGGTAAAAATACAGTTTAAAATTACAAAATGTAAAAGGTATTTTTTTAAATATATAGTGCAAAATAAAATATTGACCAAAAAACTACATCCGTAAAAATATAAAAATATTGTTAATAAAACCACATATTACAAAACGACCAATAAAAAAATCTAATTATAAACAAACTAGATTCAAACAACGAAAAATATCTAGATTCTCCATTTCCTGAGTCGAACAGGATTAAGCCATGCGGTGGCGGCGTGTAAATTTAAAGGAATTAACAAAATAGTGTATCAGCTTTTATAAAATTAAAGATTACTTTTAAGGTTTTTGTTTTTTTTTAAAATGTAACCTATAAATATAATGCAGTATTTTAAGGTAGTTCACTTGCGACAGTCGTTCACAAAATTATAGCCTCATAGTAAGTAAGTCAAATTGATATTTATTATCTTCGTCTTTTTCATCATATCCGAGCAGAACTCGCCCATCTCTCTCTAACAAAAATTGATTGTTGAACAAGCCGGGACTAGTACCAGTAAGGAGTACATATTTTTCCTATTTTAGTTTGATTTGTAATGCAGTATTAAGCGCTGTTTCAAATAAGATTAAATAGCTTTACCAAAAGTTAGAGGTTCTTATTGTTAAAAAAAAAATTTTTTTTTAGGAGCTGAAAACACACGTTGTTATTTTTTTATAATATTTTACACATTTTACATTTTTTTTATACTGAGTAGCCCCAAAAATACACCTTTCATGAAAGCAATTAGTAAAAAAGAATAAAATAGGGTAAAATTTATTTCTTAAAAACAAACAGACCTAGTAAATTTTTAAAAATAAATTTTCTTGAAAAAACGGAAAAAAATTAGGTTTTTTAAAAAATTTAATAATAATTTATATTCCCTTTTTTAAAAAAAAAATTTCATAAGAACTTTTTTTAAGGTATTCCAAATTAATACATGGCTTAAAAATGACAGGTACGACAATTTTTTTTTTTTTTTTATCTTGGGACAGTCCACGAAGGTTGAGCCTAAGTACTAACGACCGTGGGTGTTTTTAGTGTGGTGAGGGGGGTTTTGTTCACCGGGATAAATTTTTGGAGATTGGGAGGAAAAGGAAAAACTTCGGCGGGCAGCAGGTTCCAAGCTTGACACTTTTGGGATGAAGGAACGAAGAAAGCAGGGCCTCCCCAACTGAACTTTTAAGGATAATAAAGTTGCACACGTTGCTCTGTTGGGAGCTGCCAGAAAAAAAGAATTACACGGGCCCAAACTCCTCTGAGCAGAAGCCGTGAAAATACCTATAAAAAACGACAGATCCCCACAGCTCGACGGTGGGCAAGAAGAGGAAGCCCTTCTGTGAGCGCTGGATCATTAATAAGACGAACGGCTCTTCTTTGAATGGAGTCCAGAATGCTAAGTGTTGTAGGGGACGCCATTCCCCAGACATGAGAACAATATTCTAAAGAGGGTCTGATTTGGGATACATACAGAGTGTACAGATTGGAAGAAGAAAATTTCTGGCTCGGAAGAAACCCAATTTTTTTAAAACTGCGAAGCTATGGATAAAATGTGTTTGTGCCAGTGAGGTTATTCTAAAAAGTAACGCCGACAAGATTAAACGACTTGGTTCTGCAGAACTTGGCCGCTCATATGCAAGGGATGAGCATTTGCAGACTTTTCGCGACAGCGCTGGAATTAAAAGCACAATTTGATTGTTAATATCTTATTTCGCAGACAATAAAAAAAAAATATTTTTTTAAGAGTGCGCCCCGACCCAAGCGCCGAAAAAGCGCCGCAGAAAATCGCAGGGAAAATTTTTGGGTGCCACGCCCAATTTTCGTTATCTCATATTTTTATTAACTTTATTGTTTTTTTTTAAAAAAATATTCCCAAAAAAATTTTTATTTACGAAAGAAAAAAGTATTTTAAGACTTCAGAGTTTTGGGTGGGCCCAAAGCCAGGTTGGCTTTTTTAAACCGCCAACACCAACAACATAAGGGCAGTAAGATTTTCTACTATATCCGTAGTATCGTCAGGGTTGTACTGAAAAAAAAAAATACTCACTTATTTCGTTTTGAATTACGTTTAATAGGTGTTCAGAAATACAATGAATTAAATCATTCTGGATAGTTTTAGATAAACCTGAAAAAACATTTCCATTTTTTTTTAAATGCTGTTGAATTTCTATATAATAAATTAAACGTTTCTTTAAAATTGCCAGAATTAGAAGAATCCTTTTTTTTCATTATGGCCTCTAAAAGAAAGTTCTTGTTTTGCCAAATAACAAGTAACATCAATTAAATAACCTAATAAGATTCTATTTTTTTTACTTCTTCATGTTATAATTTTAAAGACATAGCTGTTTGAACGTTTAAAGCATCTTTATAGTTTAGAGTTTTTTTTTAACCGCTTATGACTTAAATAACCTTTATATGCTCCTTGAAAGCTCATGTTTTTTTAAAATTGCTGATAATTTTTTTTTAAACTGAAAAGCCCTGTGAAACATTATTTCTACCTTTACAAGTAAACAAGGCCAACAAAAAAAAAACTTTGCCTAAAGATGCTTTCCTTTAAACCCAAATGGCTATCATCCACTGTGTTTTTTAAAAAAACCGCGAAAAAAACTGTCCCTGTTTTTTTTCGGTTTTAAAATATTAAGTGTTGGTATCGGGGGACCAATAGTCAAAATTTCACTTCGATCTTTTTTTTTTAGTCGGAAAATGGAGTTTCTTGCAACGACCCAAAATTTTGTCATGCACAGGGGGTTTTACTCCATTTTTTAATATTATTTAAACTATAAAAAAAAAAACGATAAACATGCACTTATAACTAAAAAAAAACTTATCAAAAATCAAATTCTCCTGGACAAAGGCCTGCCTAAACTTCAAAATTTCCCCTAAACTACCTAGGATTAAAACTCGGAAACCAAAATGCACCGGTAAGATTTATAGGGAAATTTTCTATTTCGGAAAAAAAGATACAGGTAAATTTAAAAAGGCCCCATCGGGCCCGTCCCTTTTCCAAAATTTCCACCTGTTGTCATGCATCTCATAATCGATGTGCGACGATCGTGGGAAGGGGGAAAACGAAGGCGACCGATGCAATCGCCTGAGAATAATAAATTTTGCGAATTTTTTTTACGTCGGCGGTTTTTTCGCATCACTTGGCATCGTTTATTAGTTTTTGCTTACGTACTGAATTTTAAAATAAGGCGGCTGAGATAGATCCCTTTTGGTCGGAAGTCAAAAAGCAAAACGGTATAATATTATTTGTAGTCTTGACGTTCGCTTTTTGCCTCCAGCGGTAACCATTTTCTTTTTAATTGTAAAAATATAATAATTTTATATACTCATTAAATAATATTTTTTTTAAAATTACATTTAAGGCATTTTTCCAAGGTAGGCGGCGCCTACCTTGCCTACCCTGACGAGCCGCCACTGTTTTTTAATTAGACTCTTTTATTAACCCTATTTTTTAATTTTTAGGAAAAGTCGTTTTATGGGTGAACTACCTCAAGTACATAACATATCGAAAAGTACATTTTTTTAAATTACAAGTGGAATATTTCCGAAACAAATTTTTAACAGTGAACTTTAGAATTCGTTTTTTTAGCATTGTGTAAAAACATTTTTTTATTACATTAATGGGATCTTAGTAAACCAAATGATTGATTACCTACTTCGCCCAATTTATAAAAAGTCCAAGTCAAATGCCAAAATAATAAATAACTTTGGGCCGGAATAGGTACAGGAAAAATTTATGTACCTAATTTGTTTTTACTTCAACATTTCCCCAAATTTTCGCCTTTAAATTACCCGAAGTGAATTGAAACCGGGGGCGAAATAAATATTGCTTAAGTATGGATTATTAACTCTGGTAAACTGAGTTAATAAAATTAAGTATACAGTAAAAACTATTTATATCTACAACCTTTCAGTTATAATGTTTTATAAAACTATTTTTTCATTATTCGAGGTGCCTAATAAGACTCCTAACACAACTAATGTAACATAAAACTGTTAGTGGACGCTGTCAACAATAATTATTTTTTGGAATTGAGTCCCCAATGGTGTTTTAATTTCGTTTTAATAAGCAGATATTGAGTAAGTAGATTTCATTTGAGTAATAAATAGAAAATGTAGTTTTGTTTTTAGTTTATTAATTATTGAGTTGTTGACGCTTGTTTTGTTGTTTGTTTTTATCTTTGTTGCTATAAGAACACTTTTTCCTCCGCCGGCAAGAAAGTGAAAGTCAAAGCTCCGGCGGAGAAAAAATAAAACTTTGCGGTGGCCTACACAGTTGAGGAATGACGGATTTACTGACGTTTGAAGAAAAACAACGTTTATAACCATGGTCTGCAGTATGTAACCATTCTTTATTACACTTTAAAACGGAATTTAAAAAATGTAAAAAATGATTTAGTTAAAGGTAATAAAGGTGGCAACTAATAAACCAAAACTTAAAGAGTAATTATTTATTTTATGGTTGCGAATAAATGTTGTTTATTCCACGTGCGTTTTAACATGACTACCACACTCGTGTGATTAAAATGTCTTAGTCTACGACCCCTTATCTTTCTCACTCGTTGTTATAATTATTTTCATATACCGATTTATTGTGTTATTTACTTAAAATAAGCTTACTTAATACTAAACTAAAACTTAAAATAAGCTCATGCAGAAACGTCTTTAAATCAAAAAAAATATTAGCACTTTATGGCTTTTATATTTTTCAAAACATTATGTTTTTTCTGTAAAAACCGGGAAGATTTAATACAAGTTGTAATCACACATATAATACCTGTAGAAACAATAAAAACTACCCTAAACATAGACATTATATTATTTTAAAGGAGGTCGTACTGTATAATGCTATAGCAATTTTATTTTGTTAAAAGAAGAACTGTACGTCTTCAATGATCCCACGCTTACAGAAAAGCTTCTTTCTCTTGCCCACCGACGGGCTGTGCGAGATCTGTTACAGGTATTTTCACGGCTTCTGCTTCGAGGAGTAGGCGAGTATAATTATTTCTCTGGCAGTCCAACAGAGCAACAAGTGCCACTCTTATGCATCCTTTAACAGTCCAACTTGAGAAACCCCGAACTTCCCACTTTCTTCGTTTCTTTATCACTAAAGTGTCTGGACTACAAAACCTACTTTTCGCAGAAGTTTTTCTTTCTCCTTTAAATCTCCAAATATTTAGGTCCCGTGTGACTAAACTACCTTCCACAACACTTAAGACGCCCATGATACGATAGTACTTAGGCTTTCAGCCTAAGATCCCAAGAATTAAAAATAATATTATTAATAATAAATTTGGCACCAAGGTTAAAAATCCTTTTTTTGAAAAAAAAAAAATAAATTTTTAAAAAGAAAAAAATTAAAAAACTTTGAAAACTAAAGTTTTTTTTTTTTTTTTTTTTTTTTTTTTTTTTTTTTTTTTTTAAAAAAAAAAAAAAACCGGGGAAAAGACAAAAAAGTCACCAAAAGTTTGTCAGCATTACCAGATAAGCCTTAAGTTTAAAAACACGAAGCAAAAGCCTCTAAGATTACCTCCTGGTCAATAGAATGCGGATATTTGCTCTTCATGGGCCTTTTTGCCACATTTAGTGTTTGTATTATTTGACAATATATAATTCGTTTTATAAGGTTAAATCTCTATAATTTTTAACATAAACTCTAAAAAAATAAAAACTTCCTTTATTGTTCTTTTAAAACCTAATCTTAGCTTACCCATCTCGTAACGTTTGGTTCTTAAGTTTTTACTTTAACATATTGGAAAAGTTTCCTGCTAAAATGAACTTTTAAATTTACTGCCAATACAAAATGTAATTTATTTAGGAAATGTAACTTCGTTTGTGCAAAAACTTTTCTAAAGGGCAAAGAACTTTTATCTACTTTAGACGGGCAGTCTGTTAAGTTTAAACTTTGCCGAAAAAAAATTCTGTATCTGCGTAGCAACCAGTAAAGGAGCAAATTATTTATTAAAGCATTTTTAAAAGCAAAAGCAAATTTAATATTTGCCATTGGTTTAAACAAAGTATAGTTGATAAATTTAATTAATGTGATATTCTGCCTAAACGCACATATTTATAAAAA
>JAHBCN010021649.1:0-14020 GCA_019359885.1 Listronotus oregonensis | reverse complement strand
TATTTTTTTTTAATTTTTTTTTTTTAAAAAATTTTAAAATTTTTTTTATTAAATTTACCCCATATTCAATTTTTACAATTTCTATTTAAATACAAAAAAAAATAAAAAAACCGACCTTTTAATATTTTTTTACTTTTATGGTTTTACTTTTTTAAAAAAACACCTTTTAATAAAAAAAGAATAAGATATACTACAAAAATGGGAAAAAACCCCAAAACAAAAAAAAAAAAAAATTTTTTTTTACAATTTAAAACTGCATTTGAAATTTCATTATTCCTAAGAATAGGATTTCAATTTAAAAAAACCGCTGAAATCATGAAATTAAAACTTAAAAATAAGCTTTTTTCCCTTTCCCAAATTAAAAAAAGGAATTCTCTAAAAGTTGAACAAAAATGATACGAAAAAAAATTTTAAATTGAAAAAAAAAGGGTAACAAAAATAAAAAAGTCTTTAAAAAATGAATTTTTTTTGTAACTTTTTATCATGTTCATAAGTTGTTTAAAAAACAGTAAAAAAAAAATTTTTTGTGAAAACTTTTTTTAATTTAAAAACAAAAAGGGGGCCCCGAAACTTATGTATAAAATAATATAATTAAAAAATAATTTTTTTTTAAATAAAAAAAAAAAAAATAAAAAAAATTAAATATATATATATATATATATATATATATATATATATATATATATATATATATATATATATATATATAATAATAAAAATAATCTTGTCAAGCATACATATATGAACCTTTCAAATTTTGTTTAATTTATACATATGTGTCGGATTAATAACCTCTGTTTTAGGGTTGGATAAAAGGGTAAAAAATTTTAATAAATATGGTAAGCCCTATTATATTAACAATTACTTTACTTCCCTTATAAAAAAAAATAAGTTTACAAACTTTAAAACTTTACACAATATACCACATCTAGCTGACATAAAATCCCTCATACAAAACTTTCTTTAAAGTAATAACTAATAACGAAATAAAATAACCGAAAGTCATGAAAACTAACAATTTAAGTTTTATTTTTATTTATTAACTTTATGTTTCCGCAATTCCTTTCCGCTCATTATTTTTATATAAAAGTTTTCTTACAGTATAAATATGAGAAAACTTTAGTGCTTCGTCATGTTCAGTTGAACTTACACGTTTATAACTTCAAATAACAATTTTAGAGAAAAATCACTCTAACCATTATTAAAGTTTAAGTTCCTAATGATTATGGAATATTACAAAATAAAATGTAGCCAGAAAAGTGACCATCTCCTGGTTTTATTTTGTACTTTAAAAATGTAGTTTGGTTTTAGAAATTTATAAAGTGGTTATTTTTCTACCTAGTAAAAAGATTGTTTTTTTCTCCAACCGTCAAAAATTTTTCGTTTTTGTACTATTTTCAGGTGCAAAAACTATCAATTCTCATACCGTACAAAAATGTGCTCTTTGCTTAGCAATACTTTTAATCCCAGGATTAAAAGCAATTGCATTTGAGCTCTCTAATTAAAATTTGAAGAAAAATCAGTGTCTCTTACAAACTTAGTAAAACACACTAATTGGGCAAATATATATAGGTATTTATTTTTTATTTATATTAATATTAAATGTACTCAAAAAACCCCAAAACGATTTTCAGTTCGTCTTTTTCGATTGTGTAGAAAAACCCTCGGATATGAGGTCTGCGTCCAGGTCCTGGTGCACCAGGTACCCGGGGCATATTCGCCGAAGCCATATTTTAATTCAGCGACCCAAAAAAACCCCGGGCATCGAGTTTCTCTCCTTTTCCGAGTGATTTTAGGGAGAATCCCACGGAGATGATGTTTATAGGTGTGCCTAATCCCCAAGTTCGCCGTGGGTCAATATAAATTATATTTACAAATTTATTAGGTTTTTCAAAGCCGTCTCAAAAAATGCTTTTTTTGAATGCAGTTTTGGCTGCAGCAATGCAATTTGCGGTTTGTATAAGTCACAAAGTAGGCACATTTTTTTACAAAAAAATTTTGGAATCGAATGCAAAAAACCGCATTCCGACCCGTCTTAGTGCAATAATTTGAGTGCCTCATTGTCTCGACTATTTAGCTCTTCTTAAAAAAGAATTTTGAGTAAATGCTGTTAATTTGTGTAAAATATACATTTTTTTGCGACCAGAACACCAGCCACAGCCGCTTTTTGTCTTTTATAAAAATGGTACGTGTACAAATCAGTGTGTGGGTATAAATACCATGTTGAAAATATAGTTAAAGTTTGTGTTTTAAAAATGAAAAAATAGTTTTGTGCGTCGTTTTATCATTGGGTATAAGAATTTGGTCTACTACTAGAATTCTGAAATAAAATAAGACACTAAGGAGCAATTTGATCCCAGTACTTCATCTACGAAAAAAGTTACCTTCCAGCATTTGACCAAGATGTTTGGTGTGTGGAATTTTTTTTATGGATCACCCTTAAACTAGTTATCTACTTTACTTATTTAATTATTTTTGTAACTTTTTGGCGTAGCTGAATTACAATCATTTTTCTCAAGACAACGCATCCTTTAACATAGCTCAAAATACCATCGGGTAAATCAGTTAATTAAAGTACAAATTGTGATGACATTTATTCTATATGCAATATTTAGCATTTTGTAATATCTGGCTCTTCTTACATTTACAGAATAAATATGTAAGAAACGATTTTTATCTGACAAAGAGGTAATAGCAGCTGTAGAAACGTATTTTAAAGGTCTTCCGGATTCTCACCTCAGAGATGAGGTGAGAATCCAGTGAAATGATGTTCAGGAAGATTATACTAAATAACAAAATGTCTACCCCAACCCCAACAGCAGCCATAAAGTGTTTCTTAGACCTTCCACTACCTAACCTCATAGTGATGGGAGAGACAAAAATAAGCTACTTCCGACTGCAACAGAAACCAACTGGTGTCTACGCTAGTTTGGGACACAACAACATAAAAAGACAGGTTAACGGCAACATCCTGGACAAGAGAATAGACCAGATGATTCCCCAATACTCATTTAACAAAAACTTCGGGGTAAAAATTCCAGACCAAAGTAAGTGGCACCAATCAAGTGGCATGGTTGGAGACACTATCTGGTATACGAATGGTTCCAAAACCGAGTAGGGGGTTGGTGCGGGTGTGTACAGTGAAATGAGGAATTCACAATTCTCCATTCCACTAGGGACACACAGTTCTGTATTTCAAACGGAAATATATGCTGCACTGTGCAAAAAAAAATAACAGAACCTGCCCTTGGAGTGACCAAAACCACAGCACAAAGGCAAACCAGGAAATTGATCCGAAACAAACACGACAAATACTGGGAAAACCTCAGTAGAATTAGACATGAAAAAAGCTTCATAAGAGGCCCATCCAAAAGAACGAAGGGGGACTACTCGGACAAAGTAGGAAAAGACATCGCATAACAGTAGGGTTATGGGGACAGCCTACCATATCCTGTGCGAATGTGAAGCATTGAATCATAAAAGACGGGCATTATTTGGGCAACCGGAAATGAGCCCACAGGAATATATCAACCAACCAGTCTCGGGGTTATACAGACTTTTAGAAGAAACAAGACTAATGGGAGGATTGGTATACAAGATAATGGGACATTAGGCACAAATGGCTCAAGAGGCTGCCCTGTCCCTGTGGTGAATCAAGAAGGCTCCCAGGGAAAAAGAAGAAGTAAAAGAAAACCTATTAAACAGCCCAACTTAAAGGGACTATAATTAGTTGCTAAAGAAATAAATTATTCTAACCCCATAGCTGGTACATATTAAAACTATTTTTAACCCTATTAATTAATAAAGTTCCACTTTTTTATACGTTAAAAAAAGTAAAATATAAATGAAAAAAAGTTCCGTAACGTGTCATTACTTCAGGCTCCCGAAATGCATTGGGAAATCGCAAAGTAGCCTATGGACGTGTTTTATTAAACGTAACTATTACGACGCAAAGGACATTGTGATTTAAAATAAGACTTTATTTTAAAAGATATTAGAAAACTAATAACATATTTTCATTGGCACTTAAGGTACTACATGATTGTATTTTTAGATTTTATATCCGACGTTACATTTTCAAGAAACCATCATCAACTTTATTTTTTATATGGCCCGAATAAAAAGTACACCCTGTATCTGATTTCATTTTTATTACAAACTCAACGATGTATTAATGCCAAGATATATATATATATATATATATATATATATATATATATATATATATATATATATATATATATATATATATATATATTTTTTTAGTTGAAAGGAAAATTCTATTTTTTCTATTTTTTAAAGGTATTTTTAAGTAGGCGAATAATGTTTTTTTTTTAAGTAACAAAAACAACAAAATTTTTTATTTAACTCAAAGCAGGTGTTCAAACAAGTTTTTAATATTTTCAAAAAATAACTATAATTTTTTAACTGTAGAACTTGAAACATCACGTAACATCTCTGGTGTAACACTGTTAAATGCGGCCGTTACACATTCTCGTAAATGCTGTTCAGATTTAAAAGAATATTGGATAACTTAGGTTTTAACAAAACCCATATAAAAAAGTCCAGAAAGTTAAATCCGGGGATCGCGCTGGCCAAGACACTTCACCAGAGGTTCCAATCCACTTTCTAGGAAATCGCTGCAAATGATACTTTCGAACTTGCCCAGAATTATGCGCAGGCGCACCGTCTTTTTGAAACCAACAGCTATTGACCTGTGCCGGAGGTAAATAATCTAAGCAGTCTTCCAAATCATTTTGCAATAAATGAAGGTATTGTTCTGCGTTTAATAAATTATTGTAAATAATTGAACCTAGTATTTTAGTTCCTAAAATCCACACTACATATTAAACTCAAAACGTTCTTGATGTCTCGATATTTTTTTAAAACGCGTATTTTGTTGAGCCCAGTAATGTGTATTGCGGCGGTAAAGATACCATTATTAGTGGCCATACTTTCGTCGGGCCATAATATTTGCAAAAACTCCCAAAAATGCCGGCGCCGTTTGAAATCCCCTGGTTTAAGTCCTTGGCAAATCCTAAATTTATAGGGGTAATACCTTTTTTACGCAAAATAAATTAGCTGTGGATTTGGCTACTCCTACCTTATCTTCAATTTGCCTAGTTGATATTTCAGGGTTCTCAACAACTGCTTGCAAAACATTATTTTGGGTTTCTTCTAAAGATTCCTTATTTTGAGATAAAACAGGCTTTTTAAATAAACTCTATTCTTTTAAATTTCGAGCCAGCTGCAAAAAAAATGGACTTACATGTCTGTTTTTGTTCTGGATTTGTATTAAGATACATTAATCCTGTATTTACAATATTTTTGTGGCACACAATGTAGCACGTTAGCATGTCAATTTTTTTTATGTGTAAAATGGTTATCCGGCAAATTCAACAATAAACAATAATAACGATAACAGTAACAATAACTTTAAAAACAACAACTTGACAAACACAATTGCGATTTTATCATATTAAATAATATGTGACAGACTCGGTGACAGGTATTCACGTTACAGCATTTGTTTGCAACGCCTTAAAAATACCTTTAAAAATAAAAAAATGCAATTTTTCTTTTAACTAAAAAAATGGCATATAATACTTTGTTAAGTTTGTAATAAAAAAGGGAATCAGATACAGGCTGTACTTTTTTTGGGTTCATATAACGAAATAAAGTTGATGATGGTTTCTTGAAACCGAAACGTCAGATATAAAATCCAAAAATACTATCATGTGCTTAAAAGTGCCAATGAAAAGTGTTATTGGTTTTTTGTATCCTTTAAAATAAAGTCAGAAAACAATAAAATCGATATTGTCCAATTCCCTTTTTCCCAAATATCTTAGCAAGCCATGATTCTTTTAAAGTTTTCTAAACGGCATGTAAGTAAGCTTCAAAAAACAAAACTTTTTCCTTATTTAACCTAAGATGTATCTCCAACAGGTACTGAGATTCCATGCTTAAAATCCTTATCTATATCTATCTATATATATTGGACACACTGTATACTTGTTGCATAATTTACTATTTTAAAATTACTTTAATATACCGCAAAAATAATATGTTTCCAAAAAGTAAAAGAGCTTAAACTTAATATTTTAAGTTTTATAATAATAATGGTCGTATTTAGGTCATTACGGTAAATTGCTTTTGAAAATATTTACTTTTAAACTACTCGTAGTAAGCGACAATAATGATGACTCTTTTATGTTATCATAATGGTCATAAGTCATCAAGTATTGGTTGACATTAACGTTAAAGTTTAAAGAGTGTCCTAAATTAATAATAAATAACTAAGTCGATTCCAATAATTTTGAAATCATTTTTAAAAGTGCCTAGAAGTAAGAAAGATAGAGGGTTCTTGCTTAAAAGTCATGTACAATACTGTAGTTTAAATGAGAGTTTTTGGAGCCGTATTGTCATAATTTATTTAAATACACACTGCATTTCAACTGGTAAGAATCCTTAGCCGTCTTTAGGTGAATACCTAATTAGTAATATGACAACTGGAGTATTTAGATTAAAATTACGTAGAATGAGACATGAAATAAATGGATGCGGATATCTAGGACTAAGGGTAAGATTACATTGAGTGAAAAGGGGTTTCCAAATATTTCTAATACCTAAAGACTGTTTGCTAAAGCATCCGCGGTATTACCTGATCACTACTGTTTCCTTTAATTTATTTATCTTTCATTGTTGCTCATTTGTGTTTGCAACTAAGCACTTCATATAATGTCTTTTGGTCTAAGCGTGACCTCCATCTCTCCTGTAGTTGTGCATCTTCGATGTTCTTTCATTCGTACTTCCAAAGGTCTTAAAGTGGCGCCAATGTAAGAGTTACCATATATTTAAATTTAAAAATTTATTTGAATGCACATAAGTTCCCTGCAAACAAAATTAGGACAACATATGTAATGTTTCCTCAACATTCTTGGACAAATTGCTAGCATTACTTTCGGTCTTTAACCGATGGCGCACTTTTTTGGTACATATATTGATTTTGCATATATCGTGTAAACGTTTTTTGTTATAACACCATTTTGGTAAGGTCTTTTTAAGGCATCCATGTTAATAAACATACGGTAAAGGTTTAGTGTCATTCTGTAATAGCTAGATCATATTCTACCTAGAATTTGGACTTTTTATAAAAATGTGATTCTTACCCTTTAAGCCGTGGTTTTTGAAACACCCACTATAATACGTGCTAGTTTCACCACATTTCTTTTATCATTGCTACGATCTTAATACCTTGCTAATGACTAATTTGTCGTGCCATTATTAAAACAATACTTTTAAACATGCATGATAATTTAAACCATGACTTTGCTTAAAATTTTACTGCACTCTTAGCTCAAACCATACAACTTTTACAATGTAAATAAAATTTAGGTTAAAACAAGAAAATATTTATATGGGTTATTGAATTGAGGTTTTAAAATTTTCATTTTACCAACAATTTTTTTTACAATAAAAATTTTGCGAACTTTTAATTAAAAAAACAATTACAAAAAAACCATTAAATATAATTTAATACAAGATTTAAAATTTGTTGTTTAATATTCATATATTCAAAACAGTAAGACATTTAAAAATTATTTGTTTATTTCCATATTTTTTATTAATATTTAAATAAACAGATGCAAATTTTGGTGACTTCTTCCTCAAATAATTTTTATTTTTTGTTAGATTTGCTATTTATTATAGTTAAATTTTTCTAAAAAAAAATTTACTGCTCGCAATTAGTTAAAATAATATAAATTTGTTTATGAGCAAACGCCGCGCCATGATGATACATAATGAACATTAAGCACACTCCATTTATTCTTTTATAAATAAAAGTATTATACACAAAAAATAATGTTATTTAACCCTTGCATTTAGTTATAAGATATAACATAGTTAAAAAATAATGACAATAGTTTAGTTTTTAATAACAAATGACATTAATCCAATTTTAAAAAAGTGTATCGTATAAGTCAGTATTGTAAATATACTTAATTTAAATTTTTTACTAATTTCCTTTCAATAAAGCTTATAATTATGTAATGAATTTTTATTATGTGACAAAAACAAATGTATTCTATTAAAAGTACCTTATTATTTCTTGATATATTTATTTTTTATTACAATTAACTTTATTTATACAAAAAAAGACAATATTAATCTGTTAACAATTAAATATAGTTTTAAAAAATGTATATAAATATTTATTATATATTATTCTTAAAAGGACAAAACCTTAATTTGAAATAAAGCCTGTTATTAAAAAATAGTATATTATATTATAAGGATTAAAAGTGCATCTTCTTTGCGATTAAAAATAAGCCCTTTTAGTCCGTATAATATATACTGGTTTTTCTCCAACTAAGTCAAAATTAATGCATTTAGTTAAGTTAGGATTACGCAAAAAAATTATATTAGTTAAAGTTACACAAGAAAAAATAAACATTATGTGATGAAATGGTTTTAATTATACACATAAATTAAAATTTAAGTTAAGTTAAGAGGATAACCAACTTTTATCTTTCTTAACTTATTTTGATTTTTACCCTTAAAATAAAATAAAATAAACATTTCCTTTTTAAAATAATTAAACTTACACACAATAACATCATAAAATAGGCTAACAGAAACTCGTCTTTCCCATGCATTATGAAAAAATATAACAATATCTGTTTAAGAAATTAACAAATTACCGGACAGCTGCCAGAGAGCGCACCGATGAAAAAGAAATCACAAAAACCCTATTAACAGTAATTTGCTCTACGCATACTTAATTTTTTTATTATTTTTAAATTGATTTGCATGTTTTTACACAAATGTCTTAATTTTTATTAACTTAATTTTTGTTAACCTAACTTAACTTCATTTTTCCGCATAATCCTACCTTTATTCAAAAGAGCTCAAATAAATTGCTTTTAATCCTTGGATTAAAAGCAACGAGCACATTTTTGTACGGTATGAGAATTGATAGCTTTTGCACCTAAAAAGAGTACAAAAATGCCAATATTTTTTGACGGTTGAAGAAAAACTTATCAAATTAATTTTTTTAATATTAAAAATATTTTAATCGGATCCTAGTAAACAGTTATTATCAAATAAAATATTATTACATTTAAAAAAAAACAAAGGTCCCTGCAAGTATATTTTAATGAGCAAAGCAAGTATTTTCTAGTAATCAAATTAAAATAAAATATTAAAAAACTAAAAAAAGCTTTAGTCATGATTTAACAACTTATTATATATCTGTTAAAACAATAAATTTATTTGGGATCTACCTAAATGAAAAATGTCAAAGACCTTTTTTTATACCAGTCTTGGGACTCTTTTATTTTGAGATATTTTTAATAGTTATTTTTACTGTACATTAGAGTTTTGTATTTTATTTGACATTGCTGTCTAGATTGTTAGTCTTGTTTGTTTTAAAAATAACTTTTTTCTACGATATTACCCAGATAATAATGAGGTTAGTTCAGAGGTAGTAATTTGTATAACATCCGTGGTACTACCATGTTGTCTAAAAGTGCCGTGAAATATATTATCTGCATGGTTCGGTACTCAAACAACGCTGATGAAATTGGGGTAAAATGAGTTAAACATCTAAAAACCCGACACCCACAATAGCTCATACTTTGGCTTCATTCAAGCCTTTGTGGGCCGCCGTAAAGATAAAAAAACAGTTATAAAATGATCATTATCTTTCTGCACATTCTTGATTTTAAATATAGGCTGCAAATATAAAATTAAAACACTGTTATTAAAGAAAAGGTACAGGCCACAATACAAACAAGTTTATTTAGGACTGTATTAAAGAAAATCGAAATAAATCTTCTATAAATACATTATAGCATTTTATATCAATTTTGTGTCTCTGTCGAATAGGATATATATTTTTTGCTTTATTTTTCACAGTGCGTAGAGATTTTTTTTTCGTTTAAGTTGTTAATATTGTGGAAAAAGAATAAAATAAATTGGATAAAACTTTTTTTTATCTACGTTTATTAAATTAGAATTATATATTTTACCCTTATGAGAAAAAGGCTGTAGATATGCTTAATGCAAGTAAAATTTTTGAAATAATAAGGATATCTCAGTTAGTTTTTTTTTAACAACCGAAACAATTAAGCATTTATTTTGTTTTGTTTATAATTTTTAAATAATATTTTTTACTAACTATTTTTGGAAAAAAATCATTTTATTGCCTCATTCGTTCTAATATTTTTAACTTTGATTTTTTAGAATATTTTTTTGGAAAATATATGATAAATATAATTTGCATTTTTTAAATTTTTGCAACCACAAAGCCATTTAGTGGGTTTAGTAATTAATTTAGCCAACTGACAACTTTGTTACTTCCAATTAATCTATTAAACGATTGGCATAAATCCAATTTTCTAATAAAAAAGTGTATATCGTATAAATCCGTATTGTAAACATATTTAATTTCTTTTTAATAAAGGCTATAATTATGTATTTATTTCATATAAGGTCATAGAAAAAATGTTTTTAATTTATAGTGTCTTTTAAATACTTGATAAATAAATTTTTTTATTACAGTTCACTTCAGTAATACAAAAGAAAAACGACAAAATATTAAGCACTTGACAATTAGATTTTTAGAAAGACAAAAATAAATATGATATATGATATATTATTCTTGGTAGGACAAAAACTTTATTAAAAATGAAACCTTATAGTAAAAAACTGAATTAATCATATTTTTGAAGAATTATAAATGCTTTGAAGATAAATACATTAGAAGAAAAACTATAAGCTATAGGATCCTAGTATACAGTAATTGTTAAATAAAAAAATAAAATATAAGATTGTTAAAAAAGCAAAGATGTCTGTAAAAATAATTTTAAATAAACAAACAAGTATTTTATGGTAGGAAAATTAAATATTAAAACCCTGTAAAAAAAGCTTTAGCCACGATTTTAAAATTAATTATATTACTGGTAAAAAAATTAAATTTATTTGGGATCTACCTTAATGAAAAGTGTTAAAGACCTTTCTATATACCAATTTTAAACCCTTTTAATTTAATTTGTTTTTTTATATTTTTAATCCTTATTTTTTACTGTGCATTGGAGGTTTTTATTTTATTTGATATTTTCGTCTAGATTGTTAGTCCTGTTTGGTCTAAGTATTACTTTTTTTAAATATAGAATTTTTGACAGACATTTTTTATAGATAAAGTTATTTAAACATAACTTTAGAATATACCATTAAGATGCGCACTTTATAGGTAATCAGTAAATATAAATTAATCATCTTAATTAACCATTTTAAATATGAATATAACATTTTTAATTTTAGGTCTTATTAAATGTATTTTTGTATTATAAATTTATTTATGAAAATTGACTATATTGGTATAAAAAACAATATTGTAATAAAAAATATAATAAACTATATGGCAATTCTGCCACATATAAAAAAACCTTTTATATAAATTACTTATTATATTTAGTAAATAGGTTACCTTTTTACTTTTAAAATAGTCAGAAGTAAAAAATGTATGACATTTACTTTCAGAAAACAACTTTTACAAAGTTCATTATTAATTAAATTTGTTTAAATACAAGTTTATTGTATTAAATTAAAGTTTAATAAAATAACTGAAAATCCAAATAAAAATGTGTCGTAACTTAAATTTTACTTATTAGAATAATCTATTACTTGAAGACATATGTTAAGGTAAATATTCTTGTGGGTAATAAAAGCATAAATTTTCAAAGTTCTGGTTTGTACTAACTTTTTAATATTGTTTCCAATGTCTTTAAACTTGAAAAAATACAGTTGAAAACGCTACCTGTGGACTAATTATTTTTTAAACCGAAACAGCAAAAATCAAATTGCCTATATTTTTTTTTTGTATGAACTATTTTTCAAAACTTAAAGATTTCTTTAATCTAGTATTCTTCTGTATAATAAAACATTTTTACATTTGAAATATACAATGCTAATAAGATATAAAATAATTTAGTTTAAAACAAAAACTCTTTTTTGAACTTTAATTTAAATCTGAACAAAAATAAGTTATAAATTATTTTTAACTCCACTTAACGTGATTTAAGGGTAGATTAGTTTGGGGACATTAAAACCAAATAATAGTTATTAAAAAAAAACTAACAATGTATTTTTTCGTTTTTAGAAAATTTTGATATTTTTTATAAATATGTTAAATTTTACTTTAAATATTTTGTGTACAACACGAAAATTTTCTAAACTTCCGAAGCAAGAAATATCCTAAATAATTCAAAACATTTTTTTTGGAATGACAAGATAGACCAAATATATTGAATATAAAACAAATATTTCCTAAAATTTACTGTCATGCAATGTAAAACCATATCAATTACCTTAACTGTTTCCTTATTCCATTAAAAGTCATAGACATAACCCCACCTTAACCCAGTTTTAAAAACACTCTATTGTAATATATATTTTTTAAAGTACACCCTTTTATCGTCTAACCATCAAATATCATATATTTACAAGCATCATTTCGACAAAAATCCTAATCAAACATACGTATATATAATCTAATATTTACGTACAAACACGTAAAGTTTACCGGGTCGACGGGACGTCAACCTTTACTGCTGTGTCAGCCTGAAACTGCGCTCGAATTAAAGGCCCGCAGCACACTGACTGGCCTCCGACAGTGGATCCTGCTTTCATAAGTATGGACCTCTCCCGAATCCTGCTAGAGCGGGGATGACTCGGCACAGTTCGGACTGCCTTGCCTGCTGCGTCTATTGTAACAATATTACGCCCTTAGTTTTTGTTTCTTTGCTGCACCGAACAATTAATAAGGAAGTGCGTGTTAAGATTGTCTTAATTTCTTTATTTATTTTTTATTTACTCTATCATATCTTGTTAACACTTACTTTAGTATTCGGTTATAAATGTGACCCCCATTAACTTTTTAATTTGACGTTTGGGAAAAATGAGTTTGAAGATTTATGTTTCAAAATATATATTTTTTTAAACTTCCTTATATTTTCACAGGGTATTTCAAAAAGTCTGGCGTGGTCCTACTATCTCATTTTAAATAGTTTTTTTTATTTTTATTTGAGATTTGCATTCTCCTTAAAATTCCAAACACTTTTAATGTAGCATACCCTATGTCTGATTTTAATAGTTACATCACAAAATGTAAAAAACCGTTTACGTTTATTGCTTTCTTCAGTTAGTTAAAACCTCTGACAAATGTGCCAAATAAATACATTAAGTTCAAACTAAGTTACTAATTAATTTAGTTACAACTCTTTTGCAGCCATACACAAGCCTATATTTCCTTTGAGCCCTTTTTGATTATAATTATTCTTAACATAAAATTTATAAATGTCTTTTTTTATTCAGAATAAGCCACATTTAAATAATATTTTACCAAATAATTAAAACTAATATCAGTGTGAAAGAAAGTCCTTTGACGAATATGTCAAAATTCATGGCTAATTGGTGAAATGAATAAACATAGCTTATAACATGATTGATAATAATAAGGCTTATGGTTTTTTATTTTCAATGTAACCATCAAAGTAAGACATATGGTATGCTACATAAAATATGTTTAGAATTTTAAAGAAAATGCAAATCTTAAATAAAAAAATGGGGTACTTATTTAAAATAAGATAGTAGGACCACGTTCAGATGAAAAGAAGTGTTTTAAAAAATTATTTTGAACCACTAAACTTTTATACTAAACTTGTTTTTAGTTAATCGACGAAATCGCTACTTGATGGAAATCCATTTTAATTTTTAAAAAATAAAACACTTTAAGTGATATTTCCACTGTTTATTGGTATACTATAGTTTTAGATATGTAGATGATGTCTTAGTTTGTTTTACTGGCACATCCAGACAATTGGAATCTTTGTTAAATTACCTAAATAATTTACATCCAAATATTGAATTTACTTTAGAAGTGGAAAAAAAAAAAGCATTAAATTTTTAATTTGACTATTAACAGAAATAAAAACAAACATAATTCTCTATATACCAC
>JAHBCN010021648.1:0-14095 GCA_019359885.1 Listronotus oregonensis | reverse complement strand
AATTTATCAATATGGTTTTTGTTAAGTAGAACTTATTTCATTTATTATCGTTTCAAATAGTATTAGGATAAAATTTATTAATACATACAGTGTATTTAAGACGTCCTATTTAGTTGCATTCATTGTATCAGCCAATAGTTTGTCGAAGAAGCCTGTATAGTTTCATTGGCAGTTTATTGGCAAGTTTCCAAAAAAACAAAAACGGAGGAGTTTCTACGAACCTGGATTGCTGGAAGCTCAACGTAATTACTGACGTCCTATTACGACATCAGTCCGTACGGCAAGTACAGAAACACGGATACGTTCCGACAGTCGTCTGGGTAGCAAGTTAAGTTTTATAAAACGTCTGATATATAAGACATTTACTTAAATAATATTTTGAGTCAGTGTCGTCTATACACGACATCCGTCGGGTGGGTACTTTTTTTTTCTGTCGTATATACACGGCAATCGTACTGAAAGGGTTAATGATACATACAGGTTTTGTGGGCCACTGAATTCGAATATGATATTAAAAATTATATTTGAGGAATAAAAAGGGGTGAATTTACTCTTTTTTTACCCCCTACACCCCTAAAGCATAAATTTTACTAAAAAAAAGTTTTTCCCCCCTTTTAATGGTACATTATATTTTTTTTGGGTCACTAAATTTAAAATTTTTGGATCCAAACCAAAATCAAATATAAATTCTATTATAAAAATAATAATTATAGGATAAATTTCCTTTTTATAATAATTAATGTTTTAATAGTTTTTACGTATCACAAACACATTCTTTTAGTTACCGATTCAGAATTATCC
The DNA here is from genome assembly GCA_019359885.1 of Listronotus oregonensis. Lineage (NCBI taxonomy): Eukaryota > Metazoa > Arthropoda > Insecta > Coleoptera > Curculionidae > Listronotus > Listronotus oregonensis. The sequence goes on along the minus strand of JAHBCN010021648.1, from coordinate 13,294 downwards.
TTATTGTCAAAGCCCAAATATTTCATAATCATTATTTAATTTCCAAGCTTTCCTCTAATAGTAGTAGATATTTTCTAAAAACACGTAAAAGCAATTTAAACTTATCTTCATGTATAATAAATGTTTCTTTTAAACTAAAAATCTATTACCCTACTATTAAAAAGCTTTTAGAACCATAAACCCTAAAGGTTATTGTATACTTCGATCGTAAACACCCCAAATTAATATTTTAACACTAGATCTTTTCAAATGGTATTTACGTACAAAGGTAGAAGGAAATTTCCAATCTTAAAAATGGCTCCGCCCTTTGTGTTGGTGGTCGACACAACCCTCATTGTAGAAAAATAAGTATCTAACGGTATGTTTTCAAGCATCAGTATCTTTAGGTTAGCCATACATTAAGTTAGTCTCTAGTAAATCTTAGTATATTCAGTGACAGTTAATACTATAAAAAAAATAAATAAATAATTAAAAAAAAAACAAAAAGGAAATTAATTTAAAATAGTTCGAGAATAATAAAACAAAATAGCAAAACTAAGTGCTACAGCCATTGTAGCAACCAAATTTAATAATAATTTGTGTCATCGGTGACTACTGCATTAGGTGACACACAACAATATGACGTCAGAAATTATAATAAGGGTTATTACCTACCTTTATTTTTTTCCCTCTTACCCTCTATATTTATTAGGCTACGTTTACACGCTTGGCAAGTCGCGACAAGGCTCCACAAAACGCAAGCGTGTAAACGGGGTATTTGGCTTGGCCTGCGTAAGCTTGCAAGACCTTGCCGCTGATCTAGGCAGGTGTCTGTTTTTGAACACAAATGAAACAAGTTTGCGGCAAGCGCTTGAAACTCACTAACGCACTCGCAAGCGTATAAACGGCATCCAAGCGTTTTTAAAGGCTTGGAGCTTGTCGGCGATTGCCAGGCCATGAAAAGCGTGTAAATGTAGCATATATTGATTAATTTAAATCTAGCGTCAAAAATGATTTTAATGTGGATGGGGTGATCAAATTGCTCCAATTTGAACCCTTACCCCGTAGGCATAGAATTTTCAAAAAAAAACGTAAGAGCAATTTTTTTATCCTTAAAAATTTGTTTACATTAATTAGTCTTTTTATGGCAATATAAAAAGCTTATTAGATTGCCTGTTTTTAAAGATTTTTTTTATAATTTTGGGAGAATTACTGAAAATTTGTCGAAATGTGTGTGTAAGGGGTTTACGGGGTAAAAAAGGGTGACTTCAGCCCTTCCAAGCTTTCGAATGTATGTTCTAATATCATATACAAATTAAGTGGCCCAAGAAACCTATATGAACCTAATTAAAGTAAAAAAAAGGTTTTTTAAATAATTTTACGCTTGGAGGGTTAAAAAGGTGAAAAAATGGAATAAAAAACGACCCTTTACGTATGATCCACTATTTCTTTTTGACACTTTTTAGTCAATCTCTTACAAAAAAATGCAAAAGGTTTTATCTTAATTCATAACCTTTCAAAATCATTTAACGGTGAATAGCAGATTTACCTGGACTAATTGTGTAATGTCGTTCCAGCTATAGTATCAACATAGTTTTGTTTCTAAAATATTGCTTTTGTTTATTAGCCTACTGTAGTTTGAAGTAATAGGGTTTAAATGAATCGCATAGAAATCCAATATTAGTGTGTTTTATTTTTAAAAAGAGAATTTAATATGATATCTTTATAGATTAAAGTATACAGGGTGTTCCATTTAACAAAATGAGGTTATGTTAAATAACTTTTTAAACTGACTCCGTATACCAATAAAACGGCAGATTATTCAACAATCATTATAAAAATTTTGTAAAAGACATATTTTTGTGTCTTCATTAAATAAGAAAATATAGAGTCACTCTAAAATCTAGATCTAAAAAACTAAAAAAATTAAATTTACATTCTTGTTGGAACTTTTTCTGTTCCACAAGACAGTGTTCTTAGACTTAAATACCAACGTTTTGTCTTTAGGCTGCCATCATCAAGATTTTTTTTAAATACGGCTTTTGCTTTTTAAAATGGATTTTAAGAGCCTTTAAGGTCCCAAAACCAATGATGTATCGCAATTATTCAAAAAATTCATATTATTGACAATATCGGTTCGGTTTGGGACACCCTGTACATTCCCTAGTAGTTTAAGTACTTTTTTTCACAAACGTCTAAAACATATTTATCACTATCTAGATGCCTTTAAAATGTTACTTTAAAGCACTAGTGCCTTAAAGTAACATTTTAAAGCAATAGTGTTAAAAGTGAAATATCAAATTTTAAAAGGTAACGTCAACGTTTATTTATTTACTAACATTTATAGTAATTGTACAATTTAAGCAACTTAAAAAACAAATTATTGCACAGTTCTAGAATTCTCCGTAGTTAAGGTAAATTAAACAGAAAAAAACGCATTCTCAGTCGACGTTGAGGCATGATCTGCAGCTCTTTTCACTGTAAGTAGTTTTCTGGAAATAGAGTTCTTATTTTCCAAGGAATTTTCGATGTATACCTTAGCAACGGTAGAGGATTTCGACCTTCCATGCCTCTTAATTGTAATCAAGTTTGCTCTAGCATCGGCAAGTAAACTCAATGAAGAACAATGCCCCGTATAAAGAATCGGATTTGGAAGCTGCAGAAATCTTGCTATTGGCAAGGTGCGAAGTATATGGTGGGGACAGCTGAATCGATTGCAGCGCTCGCTGTGGTTAAATTGTTCAAAAAATCATGCTCGATTCAAATGTAAACTATTAGATAAAAATAATAAAAATGGTGCATTGTTTGCGGTAGCATAGCGATCATTGAATCTCGACCATAACGATAATGCTTTCCTAATCTTCCTTTTTCCCTGCGGGAATATATTTTCGGTATATTTTCCACAACATCTTTCCCACCAATTATTAAACTTATTATGGGCATATTGTATACGAGATTTCCTGGGTAGTAAACCGCGATGTTTTTATCGCTTATCTATCTCCTTTGGATCAATGCAACCAATACTTTTTCAAATTTTTTCGATTTCGTTGATTTCGAAAAAACCAATATGAGCTAAAACTGACACGATGTATCAAATTTGAAGTAAAATGCCGAACCAACCAGCATCAACAAGGTTGTTAGAATTCATTAATAAATACCAACTTCAATAATTTTTTTACATACGATGCTAGGTAAAACTATATCTTTTAATTATTGAATAATTTAATTTTAAGCTGCATTATTGCGTTTCTAGCGAAAATATTTTATGATATTTGTGTTAAAAGTACGTTTTAAGGAACTCATGTGAGTTGCAGAACTCGCTTCGCTCATTCTCCAAACTTTCACATTTGTGCCTTAAAATTGTACTTTTAACACTTATGTCATAAATAACTATTAAAGGCATTTTCTTTTTAATTATTTTGTTTTGGATTTTAATAGCTATTCCTATTTTACACATGTTTGTTTGGGCTAAAACTTTATTTAAAAGCTGTATAAACCCCCCCATAACCTGACCAAACACTCATAAATTCAAACAATTAAGTAAGATTTAACCCACATAAAAATAGGGGCCCAAAAAAGGAAAATTTACCTTAACGTTCTCTCGAAAAGTATGTACAGAGCTTTTATGGATCTTTTAATTATTTCATATTGAAAATGTAATTTGGTATATGCGAGTACCAAATAAATTTTTCCTTGTTTTGGTTTAATTGAATTGATGCGATTCCATAATTAATTTAAACATTCATTAAACTGTAAATTAAAGGTCAAATTGTTCTGCAATACATTTATGTTGATGGAAATCAATCGAATTCAAACCACATCAAGTTAAATATCCGGTCAATATATTTTTAATTAAAATAAATTTAACTGCAATAGTGATTAAAGGATGGACTATTGTTAAAATATGAAATTAACTTTTTATCTTAAAAATGTCGTGTCTAATACGTAAGTACTTATTCCCTTTTAGAAAATACCTTTTTTAACCCTGGAATAAGAGAAGAAAACCACACTTTACCTCCTTACGGAGGCAAAATTTTTACCTCTCTGTTCCAGCCGAGTATGCCAATTAATTTTTGTTAAATTTAATTTCTATTATTTTTGTTAAATTTTTATTTTTCAAATTTTAATTTTTCAAAGTAAAAATTTACATAATTAAAATTTTATTATTATTATACTAACCACATCAAGTTAAATATCCGGTCAATATATTTTTAATTAAAATAAATTTAACTGCAATAGTGATTAAAGGATGGACTATTGTTAAAATATGAAATTAACTTTTTTTCTTAAAAATGTCGTGCTAATACGTAAGTAATTATTCCCCCAGAAAGCCTTTTTTAACCCTGGAAAAGAGAAGAAAAACCCCACTTTACCTTTCGAGGAAATTTTTACCTCTCTTTTTCCAGCCGAGTATGCCAAACTTTTTGTTAAATTTAATTTATTATTTTTGTTAAATTTTATTTTTTAAATTTTTTAATTTTTCAAAGTAAAAATTTAATAATTAAAATTTTAATTATACAGCAAGTAGTTAATTGTATTTTCAGGAAAAATGCAACTCTGCATTCCTCAATTTTTAAAATTAAAAAATAATTTGAAGATTGATAATTTTTTAAAGAATACTTCTTTTATTAATGTTATTTACATTTTTTTATTTTATTATGTATAGTGCATATAAAAAGGTAAAAAAAAAAATATACAAGACAAAATATAAAAAAGGAAAATAAAAATAGCACAATAATGAACAGGAAAGATACTTATAGAAAAAAATAGCTTAATCTAAATTGATAAAGCAAAAATATTAATTAAATTAGGGTGGGGATATAATTGAATACATTAATACTTAAACTGTTGGTCAGGGGGAAACAAAAATAAAAAGTCATTTGGGATAGATTTTCAATGGTAATAAATTACTCTTACGGAAATAATTAAGATAAAAATAATTTATATTTTTACTATAAATTTAAGATTAAAATAAAAATAAACCACATTTTGGTTAGGGTTTTTACGGAGTCACATACTTACGTCCCAGTGCTAATCAACAACAAAGTATTTTTAAAATAATAAAAAAGATCCAGCAATTATTTTTAATATCTTATTATAAACCATTAAAAAGAAATTTAGTTTAGGAAAAAACCAAAATATTTAAAAAAATGCAAAAAGAAGATTTAAAAGGAAAAGTCATGAAATTTGGACTTTATAAATCTACTAAACTTTTTCCTAAATAGCCAGGGACCTTTCTTCTAGTAGTTAATTAAAAATTTTCGACTTATAGGATCATATTTGTACCTTTACACAAACTAAAAAAAATGTAAAATGGTTATGTTGTCGACAACCGAAAAATACTTAAGAAAAGATTTAAATTGAAACAAAAAAGATACAACAAAAAAATAACCCTTTTATAAGGACACCTTATGTATGGTTCGTTTTTGGAAGCGCCCCTTTTTTTTGATCGTTTCAATAAAAATAATTTTTGGTTTATTTTATTTAAAAAAGAACTTAAGTATATAGAAAATTCGCGATTGTTTAATATATTAATTACTTAATGGGCATAATACAAGAGAAACAAAGGACCCCGCACCTTTTTACATTGAAATCATGTCTACATGTCTACGGTGAAATGTTGTGAAAATTTTTTTGATTGGACCCAAGGCCTTTCCTGTTGGAAAAACTAAAAGCCTTGAAGAAAACGATATAACCCCGACTAAAAAAAAGAGATTCTAGGGGGTTTTTTTTCCCTTATGGTTAGAATGGTAGTAAGGGGAAGTGTAAGCATTATTTTAAAAAAACACTTTCCACAAATATAGAAACCTGTATAAGAAATTTTACAACCATAGGGGTATTAGTTTTCAAGATATATGCAATGATTGAAATATTGTATATATGTTTGATTTTTTGGAAAAAATTTATGAGATAATGGAATCCGAAAACCAAATATTCAGGAGGCATAGATGTTTTTGCGTCTGGTTTTCTTGACTGATAAACCAGTCCTTTTTTAAAATTATCGAATGAGGATGTTAAAACTCTATTTTTTAAAATGGGAAATCATTTAAAATATTATGTGGGTACATGTTGCTTTAATTTTAAATTTCACATGGTGATATTGCGATCATCGTTACTGGATGTATTTGTGTCAAAACTACCGAGATATCTCCGGGATGATTCATCTTCAAGGTGGGAATCTGAAAAATAAATGTTCAGAATTTATTAATAAATACTAATCAACGGAAAACCAAAGATTAAAATTATTAAAAAAGTTATGAGTAATAAGTAATAAATAATGAATAATGAATAATAATAATAAATAATGAATAATGAATAATGAATAATGAATAATGAATAATAAATAAATGAATAATGAATAATGAATAATGAATAATGAATAATGAATAATGAATAATGAAAAAAAATGAATAATGAATAATGAATAATGAATAATGAATAATGAATAATGAATAATGAATAATGAATAATGAATAATGAATAATGAATAATGAATAATGAATAATGAATAATGAATAATGAATAATAAATAATGAATAATGAATAATGAGAAATGATTTATGAATAATAAATAATGAATAATGAATCATAAATAATGAATAATGAATAATGAATAATAAATAATAAATAATGAATAATGAATAACGAATAATGAATAATGAATAATGAATAATGAAAAAAATAGAATAATGAATAATGAATAATGAATAATGAATAATGAATAATGAATAATGAATAATGAATAATGAATAATGAATAATGAATAATGAATAATGAATACTGTATAATGAATAATGAATAATGAATAATGAATAATGAATAATGAATAATGAGTAATGAATAATGAAAATGAATAATGAATAATGAATAATGAATAATGAATAATGAATAATAAATAATAAATAATGAATAATGAAAATGAATAATGAATAAGAATAATGAATAATGAATAAGAATAATGAATAATGAATAATGAATTATGAATAATAAATAATGACTATTAAGTATAAAATTTTCTTGTTCCTTATTTAACCTTTAGAAAAGAAAAAATCTTAATAAACATGCTGCTTTGAAACTTTAGTTGTTTTTAGAGTTTTTATTGCCATTTTAAGGGGTTTCAAAGTTTTGAAAGGGTTTATCTGATTTTATTCAACCTAACCCCAAAATTATTTTGTCGGATTAAGAAAAAGTGCCTTTTTCAACTTCGTTATACAAAATGGAATTTATCATAAAAAACTGTGACGTCATACCTCCAACAGGATTTAACACTTATAATTAATTTATCGAACCATGTGCAAAAAAATTTAACTCTAAGGGAATAAGCGTTTTTCCAAAAGTTTTTTTTATTTTTAACAAATTTATCCACTATTTTAGAATGCACTGTATAAAAAAGTTGTAAAAATACTTTTCTGTAATTTTATTAGATATTTGATTGATAACTTACCTCAATGTTATTTTCACCAAATAAAACTGTTCCATGTTTAATAAAATAAAAACTTTACTTTCATTTTTTTGCTTTAAATATTGGTCACCGGCAAATAGGGAGTCCAATGTTTGATATAATTGTTGTGACTAGATAATTTAAAACTTTAAAAAGCTTCGTTTTCCACTGATCTTTCCTAATTTGTAGTTTGGTAACTCCTTAAATTGGAAAAAAAATTAAAATGAAATTTTTTTTATGATTCCAAAAATTTCACATGATAAAATTTTTAAATCTATGAATAATAGAAATTAATAATATTTCTACAAAAATGGTGTCAAAAACATTTTACCTTTGACAAGTCTTTAAAGGAGATGTTTTAGTGCACCTTTTTTAAGATAAATATCATTTTTAAACAATTATGTTTAGACTTAGTTTTAAAAAAAAGACATTTAAAGCTAAAACATTTTTCTAGGAAAACAACCTATTTTATTTTCCGTCTTATGGGAGTATGTATACATTCCATGACTTGTTCATGCTTAATTCTCAACCCCAAAACTCATTTGCTGGTGTTTGTTTATTTTTACCAGACAAACCAGGATTAAGTTTCTTGACTTTTGGCAAGAGATCATCATTTCTTAGTTTTTCTTCGCCGTAATTTTTTTAATAATCATAATAAGGATCAACCAAAAACGGATTCTCGACCAGAGCAGCAAAATTCTCAAAATTAATCCTCACCCCACTCCCTGCAACAATTATTTTGTTGCAGCCTATTGTTTTTTTTGGGAAATAGCCCTTTCTTTTTTTAGATCTAATAGATTTCGTTTTCGGAAATAGAATTTCCCCGTATATTTCCGACCAGTACATGTCTTTTCCCAGTGCAGTGTTTATATTACCGCAAAGGTGCAGGTTTGGGCCCTTAAGGCCTGGTTGAAGGTTCCTTAGATGAAAAAGGGGATTCATAAGTCCTTCCACGCCCCAACTGAGGCACCCCAAAGGTGGGGCTTCCCCAACAAAGTGGGGTTTTTCCTCAAACATACGAGATGAAGAATTAAATAGGAAAAGGGAAAAATAAATAATAAAGAGAATGTGGAAAAGTCAAATATGTTTAAAGGGTATGGAAGCCCAAAAATTTTAGAACAAAATTGTCCAGGCGTAGGGCAGGGGAAAAGGGGGTTCCCCCTAGTTTGGTAAAGTAGGTTGAGCCGGATTCCAAATTCTTTTTTAAATACCATAAAGTTGACATCAAAATTAAATTCAAGCATTCACTGTTTTTTTTTTTTTTTGAAAAAAATTTTGTTGGTTATTAAAGATACTACCATGGAATATTTAAAATTATTGTGTAATATTGGATTTTATATCATCTGATAAAACGAAAAGAAAGACTTCTATTTAAATGGTCGATATTTTGGGAGTTTTGTATTTTTACCAAAAATCGTAAATAAAAAAACAAGATTTTTTAAAATAATTTAAACATTTTTATGGTAAATTTATACTTATCACCAATTTTGGATAAAAAAGGAAAGATAATGTAAATGAAACCCAACCTTAATTTTGGTTGTACATTAAAAGTGAAAAATTTTTATAACTGCTTTTGGGCATATACTTTTCACAAATAACAAAATTCATAAGACAGAATAATTTGTTTAAAATGTTTTTAAAAATTTGGTACATAGGTATCCATTTAAAAAAAATCCAAATATTTGTGTCTACAGTACCCCATGTCGAGTTAAAAAGTTGATAATTTAAATTTAAAACCAAAATCTAATTTTTCCTAAACAAATACAGAAAAAGCAAAAGGAACTTTAGCATAAAATGTACTTTCTTTTTTATTCAATTTTAGAGGGGGCCTGGGATATATTTAAATTTTGCCTGGTTTTGCCCGTAATTAATAAGTTTGATCCTTTAAAAGAATGTCCTAAATTATTAAATAAATAAAAAGTACCTAAATGTAAACCTTATTTCTTTTAATAATCCACAGAGATGCAAAAACATTGTGGAAATCATCTTAAAGATAGTTAAGATTGCCTTATTTTGGACACCGCTATTTCCCCATGGAATTTTCATTATTTAATTATTCATAATTGATATATTATTATTTTTTCGGTTACCTAACGTTAGTCTCATAAGAAACACCTAATTTAAATATAAGAAATATTTTTTCTAAAATAAAAATGCCGGGTATTACCCTTGGATTTGCAAGACAAACCATACAACCCCCTAAACATTTTGTTACGATACTATAAGTAACAAACAAAAATACAAAAAAGGGCACAATTTAATAAAAAATTTAAACACTAAAATAAGAAGGTTTTTATTAATCCAAAAAACTTTCAACCACAAAATATAGGTACTTACACAAAGCAAAACAATCGGCGCAAAGGGCCAAACCACAACGAAAATGACGAATGATGAGAAGGGCGACGGTTGACGATACAGGCGGATATAGTTTCCCTAGCGCCCGGGCACTTTTCACCAAAACTTAGACAACCTAAGACCTTACGGCCCTCATAAAAGTATAATGTGTTGCCTAACACACACGATTTATCAGTGTAAGTAGGGAACATATTAAATTATTTCGTGGAATTTTGTTATTGCGCAGAATCGGCAGGGCCAACTCTAACAGTTATTTTCATAGGGGGCTGGATTTTTTTTGATCGAAGGGCCCCATAGCTTTGGGGTTTTCCAACACCTTTAAATTCCCTTTTGGGAAAAGTTTATTGTAACGTAGCTAATGAAATTTCATGTTTGTAGTGAGGGATTTCAACTTTTATAATGTCAATTATAAAAAAAAAGGTTTAAAAATTTTTTTTATTTGAATCATATGTATAGGGGATTGGGGGATGTGGTTAAAAAGGGGGACAAAAAAATAAAATTCCAAAAAGTCTTTTTTAAAAAAAATTTCTGCTTTTCAAAAAAGAACTACAGAGAAAATAGATTGTTATTTTTGGGCGTTCAAAATGAAATTACAAAAATCAAACAAGAGAAAAGTTTTTTTTTGGCCCTTTTTTAAAAAAATGATAAATAAAAACACCCCCCAAATTTTTTTTAATTCTGATTTAAACTTAAAAGGAAATTTGAATTTGGGGAAAAAACAAATTTTTGCAAGTACGCATTTTATATTTAATTTTTTTTTAAATTTTTTTTTTTTAAATTGTATATTTTTTTAAAAAATTTTTTAGTTATAAAGGGAAAAAAATCAAAAAAAAGTAAAAAAATGCAAACTTAAAAAATTTGGGGTTTTTTTTTTAAATTTCAAAATTCACACTTTCTTTAGTAAGTTTGGAATCAGGTTTAGAAGTAAATTTGGGCGTTTTTATTTTTTTTTTTGGTTTTAAAAGGGGTCAAAATGACTGTTTGTTCTTGTTTGATTTTATTTTTTTTATTTTTTGAGACGCCCTGTATGGAAAAACCTCTATTTTTTCATTGTAGTTCATATTTTTTCAACAAGCAGAATTTTTTTTCAAGAATGACTTTTTCGTATTTTTTTACATTTTGCTCCATTTGTCCTCTTGTTAACCCCATCCGCGGGCATACTGTATAAGAATTGTGGCATAAAAAAAGATGAGGGAAAGCCACTTTTTTTTTTCTTGATATATACTTTAAAAAAATTAGCAGTTTTTCCCCATATACTATTTTTTTAAAAAGTAAAAAGACTTTTTTATTGTGTTTGACTAATTACCTTCTTAAAATTTCCGACAATATACCAAGAACAGCTTGTTCATCAAAAACTCTGCTGATACAAAAAACAAAGTAGCAGAAAATATCTTTCCCGTATATCGGGGGAAGCCCTTTTTAATTTTGGAACCTCCAAGCTGCTGTTTTTATCTTCACCTATTTCTCGACCAACCAAAATATCGCTGCCATACGGTAAACAATGTAGCAAAAAAAAATTTTTTTGATTTAAATATACCGGAGGCCCGGGGAAAAACGAAAAAATAAATCCTGACATAAAGCTTTTCCACTGTACTTAAATTACTAGCAAGACTACTCTCGCGTTATGGATATCTAGCGCCTATCCTAAAATTTTTTGCGCGAAGACGTTTCGAGGTGAGGGGTTTTTTTGGTGCGAATAAAAAATGTTACGCGAGGGGTTTTTTTCTGTTCCGTGTAAACGCACCAGTTTTTTAAAGTTTGAAATAAACCTAATGGGGGTATGGTGGACAAAGATTTTAAAGAAATGCGTTACGGGGAAATGGTCAAGGTAAAAGGGGAAAAAAACCCCAAAAAAGTACCCTTTGGGAATCCACCACAACCTAAAATGAGGGGGGAAAAAAAAAATGGTTTTTATTTTCCGGCCCCCAAAAACCAAAAAAAAGGAGTGTCTGCGCTATTTGGGGGCATCACGACAAAAAAGTCAGGTTAGTGACAACATCCTGATGCAAGAAAAGACCAGATGATTCCCAAACTCTTTTCAAAAAACCCCGTCCCCCCACAGGGAATAGAAGGAAAAAAAAAGCGGACGAGCAAAAGGGGAAAATCACCGGGAAAAGTATTTTTTCCAGAACCTCCCCCCTTGGGGGCCAAAAAACCAAGGAAAAAAAGGGCAAACCGGGGGAATTGGGGTCCAAAAAAAAAACACGACAATTAATGGGGGCATTAGTAGAAAAAAAAAATAAAAGCTTTATAAGCAGCCCACCAAAAAAAAAAGAAGGAAGAGCTATTTTCCAAAAGAAAAAAATTTTTTATAACCTAAGAGGACAAAAACCTAAGATAGGCCATACGGGGGGGGGGGCTCAAGGCAGAATTTCGACGAGGGGGAAGAAACAGCCTACCAATTTTGGGGAAGGGGAAGGGGGAAATAAAAAACGTCATTATTTTGGAACCAAACCTTTTGTCCACAGAAATATATATCAAACCCCAAAGTTCCCCAATTATAAAGATTTAGAAGGGAAAAAGACTAATGGGAGGGGGAAAAAGATAAAATAGGGGACTAGGCACAAAAGCCCAAAAGGTTGTGCTTCCCGGAGGGGAAAAAGACGGCTTGGGAAGAAGAAGGAGAAAAAAAAAGAACAAAAAAAAAGAAGAAGAACCCAGTGGCTCAATTTATTTCGCCTTCATATTACGAAACGTTTGGCTTTGTGGAAAATGTTTGGGGCCAAAAAAAAACCCGAGAAAACTTTGGGACTGATTTTCCTACCGGAAAAACCAAACCAAAAAAAAAATTTAAATTTAAAAACAATAGATTTTAATTTTAAATTTTTTTGTTTGGCCAGTGGGGCCCTTTAAAAAAAAAAATATAAATAGTAAGTATAAAATGGTTTTAAAGTGGCCTTAAATAATTGTCTTGTGGCCCTTTTTTAAATTCATTTTTTTCTAAAATTTTAATCAATTTTTTTCCCGACGACCCCAAATGTTTCCCCCTTTTTATAACATTTTTTTTGTTTTTTAAATAAAGGTATTAGATTTGGTTAATGGGGCATAAAGTTTCTTTTTTTTAAATTTTTTTTGAATTATCTACACTTTTTAGAATCAGATACAAGGTCAGGTAAAAAAAATTGGGGGGCTAACCTCATTTGTTTAAATATATATTTTATTCTAAAAAGATAGCATATCAGATTACCTTTTTAAAAATATAACAATGGATATGTGATTTATTTGATCTTTATTACTTAAACGTTTGTGTGAAACATGTTTGTGTATCTTGTTTAACTAATAAAATATAATGTCATAGTTAAATTGATAATTTTTGGATGTTCCCCTGTATTTCTTAAGCAAACAAACATTTTAAAATTTTAATTTTACCATTTTAAGTTTAACCTTTGGGGTTTTTTTACGTCTATTTTTCTTTTTTTTTAACACTTATAATTAAGTAACCCCTCAATGTCTGAAATTTTTGGGAAAAAGGGAAGTCGGTAAAATATTAAATTAAACTTACAAATCCACCACATGTTT
>JAHBCN010021647.1:0-14043 GCA_019359885.1 Listronotus oregonensis | reverse complement strand
TATTGTATTTTAAAAAATATGAAACAACGTATATAAAAACATGCCTCGAAAAATGCACCCTAAGATGGCTAGACCCCTTTTAAAAAAAATGGGCCTTAAAGTCACTTTTGCAATTTTCCTGGAACAGTTAAAGATGGCCCCAGCAAAATTTGCTGAAGTTATTGATTTTTAAAGAGTAACGCTAAATAAGCGATTAAAACAAGTTGGTTAACATAACTTTTCTTAAGATTATTCTAAACGAGTAACTGTCTTTATTAATTGTTATATAAAATTATTAATATTTATATTTAAATTGATAATAAAAATATTTAAACGATTATGTATACACATAGTAGCATAGCTACAAAAAACTTTATAACACAAAAATTACGTAGTTTTATTAGGCCATTAATTTTAATCATATACCGTTTTTCTCTAAATCAATAGTTTTCGAGTTATATTAAAAAAAAAACGTTTTTTACGATTTTTTCCGGGTACAAAAAAATGCAACCCGCCGATCTAAGTCACCAGTGAGGTTTTGAATTGACTATAGTTTATAGTAAAAAAAAAAAATGTTTTTATTTTCTTTTTGCGGTGGCCTTCTGGACTATTAAACGTTTTGTTTAATCTGCTAATATAATGGTTTTAAAAAAAAATTTAAAAGAAATACATAAAAAAATTTGCAAATCGGGAGCCAACTGACATTTGGGCCCGGGGAAACGAATACCGGAAAATCCCTTCATTAGGAAATAAATAGTGCTAAGCGGATTATTGTTTTTAGGGGAAAAATTTGACCATTAGAAGTAACATACCAATAGTCCCTAGCCCGGGCCCCTTTGCGTTAGGCGGGGGGGGGGGGGAAGGGGGGTTTTTTTGGTTTTTTTTCGTTATTATCTCGAAAACTAAGCGTCTTAGCAAAGAAGACATTTTATACAAAATGAAAGTAAATTAAATTTTCTATAAAAAAGGTTCCATTCAATTTTCCGCTAAGAGCAGTAGTTAAGGGTGTATGTGAGTTTGAAAAAGCGAATAACTAAAAAAAAAAAACTGTGTATTGTGGAAGGTGGATACAAAAAAAGTCTAGGAAATCTAAGAACAATGTAGTATTCTCACTGGCTATCATAAACAATTTAATCAAAGTCAATGGTAAATCAGTGACCATTGATCCTTTGACTATTTTCCACAGAACCTTGATTGATTGATTGATTGATAAACTAAATACACAAGTTGAGGTTTTGTCCCCCCCGACACTGCAGCCTACAGGGCTTGTTGTTTTTTTGTGTATTTGTTTCAGTTTAAAAAAGGGTTTACACCTTAGACAGGTGTAGTAAAACCCTTTTTTTGTTCTTTTCTGGTCTCCAGCCTCCTGGGGGGGTTTGTGTTCACCATGAGGTTTGGGTTTTTTTTTCCCCTATGTAAGTGCAGGGCACTCATATATGATGTGAGGGCTCTTCGTCACATAGTCTGCAAATGGGTTCTTCTCTATAGATGCCCCCAGTGTGCATATGTTTTCTTAGGGTGCATTTCGGTTATTAATCCTGTCACTATTCTAATCTGATTCCTATTTCGTTTTAGTAGTTCACTTGTCAATTCTTTCGATGGGGGGCCCCAACATTGATTTAGGGTGATTTTCCTTTTTGGAATGGGTTTCCCCAGTATGACTGATGTTGTGTTTGAATCCACCAGTCATGTAGCCACGAACCGGGGTTTTTTTGGTTTCCCCAAAAACAGGTTGAGGACCCACAAACATTGCCCCCGGAGCCTCCCCCGGGGGAGTCTGCATTTTCATTGCCCTGTATTCCCCTGTGTCCGGCACCCAGGAAATTTTAACTTTGTTGTGGTTAGACAGGTTTAGGAGGCTTGAACATTCCCCAAACCAACCTTGAGTTGACTTGAAAAGGATCCAAATTTTTATGGCCGCTTGACTATCAGAGAAGATAGTAATGTCCCCCCCCCCTTTTTCTCCTCCTAAAATTCTCTCGCAGACAAAGTTCAATGGCATATATTTCCCCTGGAAAAAAGTGGCATTTTTCCCCCCCGGGAAGCATAAGCTTTTAAACCGGGGGGCATACCATATATTCCTGCCCCGGTTTCCTTGTCAGTCTTGGATTCAGGGGGATACCAAACCAAATTCCGAGACTGACCGGGGAAACGCTACTACCCCCCAAAAGGAAGCTGGGTTTTTTATGGTCTGTATGTTTTATCCGTTTTTGGCATTGTATCACTGCTCATCTCAAATATTGGGTTTGTGATACTGCTCGTTATTCTGGTGTGTCCTAGGGCAGGCCCAGACCCCCAGCCCCCTTTCCCCATTTCAGCCTGTATGCCCCAATCCCCCCCCCCCTTAATAATTATCCAAGGGGGGAGGCTTAGTAAGGGTTTCCATGGCTGCATTTGGGGGGCCTTTTAATATTTTCCCGTTATACAAAAAATGCTAGTCGCTGGAGTTTGGATAACTCCAGCTCTGCTTTTCCTGTTTTTTTTTCCACCAAATATTTGAACCGTAGGTTATCATGGGTCTTACCACAGCAGTGTAAACCCAAAATTGCACTATGCGTGGCTAAAACCCCCCCAATTCTTTCCCACGGTTTTTTGGTCCCCATTAAACCATTTTGCCCTTATTAATCACATTCTGCATATGTGGTTCCAGGTTAGCTTAGACCCCGAGTTAGTCCAAGATACTTTACCTCCTGGACATAGCCGAGTGTGGTACCAAGGGGTGAGGAGATAAATCATCCAGTTCCCTTTTCGTCTAGTGAAGGGTATTAGCGCAGTTTTGCCAGGATTAACAGTTTTTTTTTCCTTGTTGCACCACCCCCCCAAAACTAGTGCCCTTTGCATAACCCCCAAGGTTGTTTTGTTATGTTCCCCCCCGGCAAGAAAGTGAACCTTAATGTCAAAAAAGACGAAAAACATTGCTGAACTGCTTAAATTTATTGTCCCCGTACCCTTTGGCCCCCCTTAAAAAAAAAAGGGGGGGTTTTAAAGGGAAGAAAGTCGGCCCTATATAAAGCGTTATCACAAGACAACCCTAGAACTCATGACTTGAAATCAACATACAACATAGTTGATTGGCTTCCTACTCCCCCCGTGTTAAGTGGAATGTTGGCTTAACAATAAATAAAATATGCGACCTGTACGTTCGTACATTATCAACCACTATAGTGAACAGTGCATTGTGGTATTTAAGGGGTACGGTGATGTGAACAGCACAAAAAAGGGGTGAGAAAAAAGGGGGAGGGCTATAAAAAAATCAGTCAATATCCACTTTGACGGGACCACACCCCGCACTATTCAGCAGGACTTTTTTTTTCCCCTTTGGGCCCCAAAAAAAACCAGACTTGTCAACATGCTCAAAAAAAATTTAAGACCAAGGACTAATGGCAGTAGTAGCCACAGGAGACGCTGATACCAAAATCGTTAGCTTTTTGCAGGCAGCCGACAAAACCAAACTGTGACAGTAATGGGGGAAGATAAAGACCTGTTGGTATTGCTTATTGCACAAAACCCCCCGGGGAAGAGATTTTTTTTTAAAAACCCGGCGGGGGGAAAGGGGGAGGCACCTTGGTATAATGTGGCCAATTTTAAAAAATTGCAATTTGCAAAGACCATTTTATTACTCCATTCGTTCAGCGGTTGTGATAAAACCTCCGCTATTTATAACGGAAAAAGGGGGGGGGCGGGTACTAAACTTAACAAGGAGTGCTCGATTTTTACTATTTGTCCGCAGAAAAGGGTTTTGTTTGGACGTCACCGTTTGCCCTTTTTTAGAAGGCAGATTTATTTTTTAATTTTTTTTTAAATATTCAATTTTAAAAAAAATATTTTGGATATTACTTACTATTAGAATTTTTTTTATAATTTTTTAAAAAAAATTTAAAACTTTATATTACTTGTAAACAAAAAAAAAAAGGCGAACAGATTCGTCAAAAAATACAATTGACTTTAAATTGGTTTTTTTATGGGCTTAAATGGGATCGAGCACTTGTTGGTTTTTAAACCCCTTGGGGGGTGTAGTGAAAGTTTTTTTGAAGGCCGAAGGGAGGTCACAGACATCTAAAAAGTCTTCCCGATCCCTCAGCAACACAGGACATGGTAGCTGATGCGGGGCCCGTTTTTGGGATTGTCCCCCGGCCCCCCGAAAGAGCAGACCTGAACCGGATACGACACCAGGCCTTTGTTTAAAACCTCGAAAAAGCCAAAGCCTGATTTTGCGGGACTTCCCCTACCAGGGGCGCAGCTGGGGCCCCACTCACTTAGAGTTTATTTGGGTTTATATCATTGTATGCTTTGTTTAAATTGATTTTTAATTTGTATAACTGGGTTTACAAAGGAAAAATTATTGTTTGCAGATTCAACAATGGCTATATGGAGATAAAAAAAAAAGATTCAACTGCTTGGGGGTGGATTGGGGGGCGGATGGCTTTTCCCCAGGGCACCACAGGGCCCATTGGGAGAACCCCTCCAATTTTTAAAATATTTTGCGGGTGCAAAACAGGTTGCAGGGGCCGTTGGGTGCCGCAAAGCAGGCATACCCTGCTTGCTTGTGTGCAGCTCTTGCCCCCTTCGTGCACCAAAGGCCCCAATCGTCGGGATCAATGGCGACGACGATAAATCTTGACGATGAACTCGAACTATAATTATTACTTGATATTGTCTTTTAAACATTTCGTATATAAAATGTTTAGCTTTTTTATCAACCTTCCACAAATACACAGTTTTTTTTTTTAGTTATTCGCATTTTCAAACTCACATACACTCTTAACTACTGTTCTTAGCGCAAAATTGAATAGAAGCTTTTTTATAGAGAATTCAATTTACTTTTATTTCGTTTAGAATGACTTTTTCACTAAGACGCTTAGTTTTTGAGATAATAATGAAAAACCTAAAAACCGCCCCTTCCCCCCAACCCCACGCCTAACGCACAAGGTCCAGGGCTGGGGACTTTTGGAATGTTACTTCTACCACTTAAAACAATAGTCCGCTTAGCACTATTTATTTTCGAATTCATGTTTTCGTTTCCTGACCTAATTTCGTTGGACCCGATTTTAATTTTTTGGGGCATTTGTGTCATATGGTTTAGGCAACAATACTTATCCTTAAGCTTTCCATTTTCGGCTTAAAATGTGTAAATTTTCCCTTTTTTTTAATGACGTAGCTTTTAGCAAGTATGTATCAGTATAATACTATTTGCCCTATGAAGTGAATATCTTACCCTATATTAAACCAATATTATGTCAGTATTAAAATTAATGTGATGCTTAGCTACGTGGAAATCGAATGCACTTTGACAGAATTACTGCCCACCAGACAACCGGTCTTAATATTAAAAAAAAGGATAATTTAAATTAAAGCTTTCAGAAAACTAAAATCAAATTGAATATCAACTAATAAACTATAAAACAAAAATCAGTATTTTATGATAGCTCCATTCTTTTCGATTACTAAGGCCAATCTTTTAGGAATCGAAGCGAACAATGTTCTAGTGTAATCCTCAGTTAAACTATTCCACGCCTCTTGAATTTGTGCCCATAACTCTTCTTCATTTGCGGGCTGAACATGTGTTGACTGGATTTTTTTTACCCTTTCCCCATACATTTTCCATCGGGTTGACGTCGGGACTTTGCGATGGCCAGGGAAGGATTCTAACCTGGTAGTTTCTTGACAGGGTCGGTGACCCTTCGGGCTGTATGGACCGGACAGTTGTCGTGCTGATAGATAAAATCATTCCCATAGACATTATAGGCCGCTGGCAGCATGATATTTTGGAGTTTTTCTTGATAAAAATTGGCGTTAAGTCTGCCCTGGATATGATGGCAAACGCCCACCCATCCTGCGTCGATACATCCCCAAACATTGACCGAAAACTTACCACTCTGTTTTATCTTTTGGGTGTATGTCTCTTTAAATCTTGAATTCGCTATATACTCGCATTACTTCCATTAAAAATTGACTGGAAAACTTTTTCATCACTGAATATTACCCTTTCCCAGAAACGTATTTCCCGTGGTAGGTACTCGGGGAAAATCCAACCCTTTTTGTTTATTTGCCTGTGTTAAAAGGGTTTTTTCCCTCGACAGCATCAAGCTCCGAAAATTTGTTGATGCAGCGCCGTGCTGTTCTGTCGGGGCCAGGAAAAATGGTTTCCCAGTTTTGCAGAAGAGTTGTTTTAAAAGGATTTCTTCGAACTAGCTTATCAAGTTTTCGTTTTGTTTTCGGTTGATAGGGGACGACCGCTACCTTCCTTTTCTCGTCGAATTTCTATCATGAAATTTTTGTTTAATATCATGAACCGAACTCTTTGGCACTCCGACTCTTTTCCCCCAACAGATTTTTCCCGAGTAGCCCCCTCCAGCAATGTAACAACTTGAACTTTTTTGGGTACTGATATGCGTGGTATGGTTCGAAGAACTTGATATATTTTTTGGACAATGACAGATTTTGAATTAGTGTCAAAAGTAAAGGTAAGCTGGTAACTGAAGGCTGTTTTACAACACGTAAAATCGTTACCCGAAATTTTATGGCCGTAACTGTACGTAGGAATCCGAGTCAAGTAAAATCACTATATAAAAAATCGCCACAAACCTAAAACTATTATAAAATTAAAGATACTTTTACAACAAACAAGTTTAAAAAAAAACATTTTCTCGCTTAACTTATAGTTTTCAAGAAAAGGTATGGGCCCTTAATTCACGGACCACCCTGTTAATTTCATTTTAAGGATCCTCCAAATTTTATTATCTGTATCATTTTATTCTCTCTGACCAAAACCTCCTGAAATTTTTTTAAATAAATTTAAATCCGAGCAAACAAATATGGTAAAAAATACTTTAATGCTATTTTTGGGAGAGTTTTTTTTATACAGCGTGTCCGAGATACGAAGCGCTAGCATAAGCATTTTGGAAATGGTAAGAGATACGAAGTTGGTTAAATAAAAAAAGGTTTGTTTTAATGTCACTATTAGTCGGCCTTTAGCAACTTTTAAAATTGCGAGTATTTCCGGAGATATCCGAAATTTTAGATAATGGTTTTAATTTTTTTTAGCTTCATTTCTAAACGGATTTTAAAATAGGTTGCAAATTTGATTTGCAACTTCTTCTAAGTTATTTAATAGTGCTTTTGGGTTTTACATTTAAGTTTCATCACTCGGCTTTATTTTTTCTTTTGTACGCCATATTGGATTTTTAAGAAGTGCTTCTTATTCTAATTTTAACGATTTATAACAAGTTATACACTAAAAGCTTAAAACCATGATTTTTTCAAAAAAAAAATTTTTTAGTTGGTCTTGATTTTGCTAAGGGCTTTTTGTTTTGTGTGAAAAGAAAATTTCAGCACAGAGTTATTCAAATAAAGAAACTTGCCCTGTATATTTTGGACATGCTGTATACTCGCGTTTCTAGATAGAGGTTTAATTTGTTACTTTTTGTTATAAGTAAACTAAAAAACTTTTTTATTTGTAAAACGTATATTTTCTCATACTGTTAATTCCAGGTTATTTACCAGAGCAAAACCAATCGTTATTTTTTATTTGCGGTCAAAATTCCTAAATTAACGGGGTAATTCTTATAGTTGCCAGTTGCCATACCCTTCGACCGTTTTATAGATGTTGGGAAATTGCTTTCCGTTTTAGCTCAAAGAGTATATTTGATTGTTAGGTCTCGGTTGGTCCGTACGCTCAGTAAATTATTATTTTTTTATGAAATATTTTCAGACCACGACTTTCAGGAATTTATTAAAAAGAAAAGTGCTGTTTTGTGTTAGAAAAGTTAATTAAATATTTCTTTGCTTAAAAATTTAAGGCTTTACTGGTCCAGTACTATATTACAAACATGAAAAGGACGTCGTAGACTAAATGTCTTAAAAGACAAAAACAATAAAAATATGATATGCAAATAAACTTACGTTTTTATTTTCTAATAATATAGACATAATTAAGCTAGATTATGTAAACATAAAATTAATTCAACTCAGAAATGAGTTAAACACCGGAAAACCCGGCACTCCCGGTACTTTGATACTTAGGCTTATACATGTATATATAATCCGTAGGATATAATATACATATATAATAATCCTTCGTGAGCTGTCATAAAGATAAAAGAATACTTAATTTTTTAAAAAGAGTAATTAAAGACAAATCACATGAACATAAATTTATTGTAATGAAAACTAATTTTTACCAAATCTTGAAAAAGCAGAAAAAATGTCTGTGGCACATAATATTTTTGAAGAGGGTTTTAAAGTCTTTAAATAGACAAAAAAAAAGACGTATAAAACACAAATGACAAATATAAAGTCTAAATACAGCAACGTTTGGTTTTAAGGAACAATAATTTATCCATATGTAAGCTACTGACTAAAAGAAAAATTACGAAGTAAAAGAAACCAAAGAGCCGTTTTATAAATAAGTATGGTTTTTGTGTCCCCAAATAAGAAAAAAATACAAACTGCTATTAAATTTAGCTTTGCGATTTTTGGAACGGTGTCAATTGGTAATTGTTTTAAAAATTCAAAAGTTTTTCGAAATCTTATATTTAGCAAAAAATAGCTTTTTTTATGAAGAATACAATTTTCTATGAGAATAATGTCTTTTAGAGTTAAAAAATTCTACTTGTTGCAAAATAAATGCCAAAAAACAATTTAAGAAAATTAGAAAATCGCATCTTTAATTTTTTTTTAAACACAACTAACCACAACTTTTTTCTGAGCTTACTTAAGCATGGTCTTAAAGAAGAGAAATTTGACGCAAGTGTCTTTAAAATGACTGTAGCTAAAAATATTTTTAGTAAAATTTGACTGAGTAATGATTTTTTAATTTTACAACTTTTCATCAATTTTTGTCGATTGGTCTTTTATATTAGAGTATTTTTATTTTTTATAAACATGAAAAATACATTTTGTAAGTTTTTTTTTTAATTGCCATTTTATGTTTATATATTTTTTAAGATCATTAAATGTTAGTAGTCCTACGGGTGTTTCTACTAGCCTAACCTAAGAATGTTTTTGAAAAAGGCAATATTTGTTTTTTTTTTTTGTGTGACAACCTGTCTAGTTTCATTTTTGTGACCTTTTTTCATAAGACAAAAACAAGTCTGCTTTTCAACATTCTTTTTAAAAATGTGCGGTAAATGTTTAGAATCGTGGCTCTACCTATTTTTGGTCATAAAAAATCGAAAAATTGAGAAATTGACGCATTGAAAAATATAACTAAATAATTATTTATTATTTTAAATGTTTATTAAAAATAAAAAAATTGTACAAATTTTTAAAAGTATTCATGTTTTGATTTTTTATAATTTTAAACATCTATTTGCAAAATTTACAAATTATTATTATTTTTTGAGTTATCAGAAATTTTTATTCCTTAAGTTCATTAAAAAAGAATCATTGCAAAAAAAAAAAATATGTCAATTTTTCGATTAAACTTTTTTTTATATCCGAAAATCAATATTTTATTTAAATTATTTGTCTTTACACAAAAAGGATAAAACAAATTACTAAAAATTGCTAAACTTAAGAGGATGCATTTTATTAACGAAAAATTTAAAGAATTCCCATTTTTTTATCTTTAGAATGAAAATAACACCTAAAATGTTTTTGGTTTTTCTTAAAATATTTGTAAAAAAAATGGAGCAAAAAAATCATAATAATATCTCTATTTTTCGATTTTTTATAGCCAAAAATAGGTGAAGCCTCGATTATAAACGATAACGATAACCAAATGTTCTTTTATGTTTAAGAATTCATCACAAAGGCTTGGATAAGGGAAAGGGTACCTTTTTAACAATACGAAATCTTATGCAAAACAACTGCTACCTTCGAAATACCCTTCTTATTATTTAGTAGTAATATCATTGCATTTTTTTAAATGCAGGTTTGCAAAAAATTGGATCAACACCCTTTTTTCAAAGTCTATATTATGTCAATGAGTGTTCTTTATTTTTTAGGGGCGAAAACTACCCTTCATTTCTAAAACCTATATAATATAAAGCTTAAGTTGAGTAAAATTTGACTCAAGTAAGATAAAAAAGTAGTATTTGGTTCCGTTGAAAAATTATTTCAAATATTCAAATAATATTTACCCTAAAAAATTTATATATAATCACAATGTTTTGCATGATAATTTGGGATTAAGCTTAAATTACCATTTTCTTTAAAATCTTCATTCTGCTGAAGGTCTCTTTTTATTTTTTAGGGGTGAAAACTGCCCCTTATTGCAAAAACTTTTAAACTTTTATATTAAAGCTTAAGTCACATAAAATTAGACTCATATAAAATGAAAAATAAGTATTATATTCTTTTAAACATTATTTTATATATTTTAACCCTTGAAAATCAACCCTTATAATGATTTATTAAAAAAAATTGTTTACACTAGAAAAATTAACATATTCTCACATAGTTGCAATTAAAAAACCTGACTGCCCAAAAGAATTACTAATTTAATTTTGTATTTTTTATTCCCAAATAATTTATCCCTAACAATATGAAAATGCCAAAAATGATAAAAAAACCGCGGATTTAAAAAAAATGGATCAAATAGCTCAAAAAAATTGGTTTTTTAAGCATAACTCCTTCAGTTTTTGTGATAAAAGGTTATTTTAAAAACCATTTTGTTGGTTTTTTAAAAGCTATAAGGTCCTATACAGTATGTCCACGGAAAAGGTGTGAAGGGGAAAAAACTTTTTTTTTGATTTTATCGAAAAAGTACTTTTGATAAAAATTTTTGTTATTTTAAGAGTAAGATTGAGATAAACATTTAACATATTTTATACGGGTGTTCAGAAAATTAAAAACCTAAATGGTACAAGAGTAAAGTGCATTTATTTGATAAGATAGGAAATATTAAAAAAGTTTTCAAAATTAAAAGGGTAGTCTTTTATACCAATTTTTGAAAAAATCCGGCCTACTTTTATTTATTTGTGATTAAATTTATTTTAATATCAATTTATAATCAAATTTTTTGCTGTTAAATAAGCATTTAAAGCTGACGATACTGCGGCTAATGAATTATAAAAGCCAAGTGTCAATAAAGCTTGTCACTATCAACGCCTACTAGTACAAAAATTTTAAATTAGTTAATTGATAATGATATTTTAATTACAAATAAATAAAAGTGGGACAATTTTTTGAAAATTGGTATTAGAGACTACCTTTTACGTTTAAACAACTTTTTCTAGTAACTTATTTCCATATCTTTGCAAATAAACGCACTTTACTCTTGTACCATTTTAAGTTTTTTCAATTTTCTAAACACAGCGTATAAAATATGTTAAATGTTTTTATCCCAATCTTACTCTAAGAAGTAGCAAATTTTTTTCAAGTAACTTTTTCCGATAAAATTAAAAATATAGAAAATTTTCTTACTCAACACCTTTCCATAAACCAGACCACGGAAAAGGTGTTGAATAGTAAAAACCTTTATTTTTAATTTTATCAAAAAAAACTATTTTTAAAAAAAATTTGTTTTTTTAAAAGTAAGAGTGGGATAAAAAAACAAATTTTATACGGGTACCGAAAATTGAAAAACTTTAAATGGTTAAGAGTAAAGTGCATTTATTTTAGAAGATATGGAAATAAGATTAGGAAAAAGTTGTTCAAAAGTAAAAAAATAGTTTTTATATCAATTTTCAGAAAAATTGGCCTACTTTTATTAACTTTGATAAAAAATTATTTTAATATTAATTAACTAATTAAATTAACAACTCATTGTACTAGTAGGCGTTCCTAGTGACAAGCTTTATTGAACTTTTCTTTTATAATTCATTAGCCGCTGTAACCTCAGCTTTAAATGCTTACTTAACAGCAAAAAATTTGACAAAATTTATATTAAAAACTTAAATTGATATTAAAATAAATTTAATTACAAATAAATAAAAGTAGGCCAATTTTTTCAAAAATTGGCATAAGAGACTGCCTTTTAATTTTGAACAACTTTTCCTTGTAACTTATTTCCATATCTTATCAAATAAATGCACTTTACTCTTGTACCATTTTAAGTGTTTACAATTTTCTGAACACCCCGTATAAAATATGTTAAATATTTCTATCCCAATCTTACTCTTAGAAGTAGCAAAATTTTTTATCAAGAGTAGCTTTTTTCGATAAAATCAAAAATAGAAAAGTTTTTTCTCTTCAACACCTTTTCCGTGGACATACTGTATATTAAGACACTTTAAAACCCTTACTTTTTTAAAGGGGTAAGTTTAAAAGGCTGAAGCAAGGTAGTGTTCGCCTATACATACGCATTTTAAACGTTTTTATCTCACTTAATTTCCATCACACAGTAAATTAAAAAAAAAACAAGGTTTTTGTGATTTAAAAAGCTACAATTTAATACTTTAGTCATTTTTACGTATCTCCCTTAGTTTTCAAGTTATTTAAAAAAAGGTAATATTTTATTCATTATTTAGGTTCGGAAATTTGATTTTCACTTGCAGCTCCATTTTTTTTTAATTCAGCAATTTAAATTAGGTAAAATTTTAGAAGGTATTTATAATACACAGATAAAGAGAACAAAAAAAAGGGCTTCGACTTTTTTTAAATTTGGGGGGAAATTAGAGGGGTTTTTTTGAACATTTTTACAAAAATTTTGGTCTAACTTTATTTTAATCATCACCTAACCTTTATGATTACCTTTTTCATAAAAAAACAAGGTTTTTGAAATACCTTAAAAATTTCATTAGTTTTCCTAAAAGAATCAAAGATTTTGGTTTTTGCCTTTAAAACTCTGAAATTTTTTGTTTTGATTAGGTTTCCCGAGACTTGAAATTCGAGATTTTGTCCCCGTCTCGTCTCGATTTCGAGACAAGATCGAGACGAGATTTTGTTTTTTCGAGAAGATCGAAAAAACACTTCGAGTTTTTTCGAGAAAAAATTATTTGATTTTTCTCGATCTCGAAAAAATGCTTTGGTACAATAACTCACAGCTCTAAATAGGCCAGAAAATAAAAAAATAAAAAACTATGCTAAGAAATAATTCTCAAAAAAACAATGACAAAAAGCCAAAATTATTTCGATTTTCTCGATTCGATATGTGCGAAATAACTCACAGCTCTAAATACGTCAGAAAAAAAAAAATTAAAAAACTATGCAAAGAAATGCTTTAATTTATTTTAAACATAAAAACATAACAAACCAAAAAAATAGCAAAGATAGCAAAGTAAAAAAAGGACAAAGATAAAAGTAAGTATTTTCATATTGGGGAAAGAACTTAAAGTCTTAAACTGTTTCAAACTATTACAAATAATTTGCTTAATATCGATAATTATTTTTTTTTAAAGACACTATTTCGTTTAAAAAAAATGAGTTTTTGCTGGTATTGGTACATGCAAATTTTTCTTCAAAAGAAAAACAATTTTAAACTTTGACCTTTTGTACCTAGGTAAATTTTAAATGTATGGATAAAAGATTAAATTAAAACATCAAAGATTTGTTTAATTTTCTTTTTTTGGGAAAAAATTCTTTATTTTTGTGCTGATACTTGGCTTTTTTTTGTTATAAGTGGTTTTTAGTAGTTTTAGTTCCAGCATAATATATGTATAGCCTCTGTAAAAGGGTATTGGTAAGTAGAGGCGAAAAAAAAAGGGCCCCAATTAATTTTTTAAATTTTTAAAAAAACAAAGAATATTTTTTGCAAATTTTCCTTCGTTTTCAAGATATTTCACCATAAATTTTTTCCAAAAAAATTAATCACATTGTGGGTGTCGCTAATCTTAGTTGGCGCTTTCAAGCTATTATCATATAAAATCAAGTTTGACTTTTGTCAAATTAGACAATTGTCAATCTGTTATTGAAAAAATCACAAGAAAACGGAGTTCACAACGAAGAATACGGAAATATTGTTTATTTATTTAAATAATAATTATTAACAAACCAAAGTGTTAACTTTGAAAAGTCAAACTCAATTTTATAGACGTAATAGTTTGAAAGCCCCGGGATTTAATTTTTTTTTTTACCAAAACTTTATAGTAAAAAATCTTGGAAACAAAAGGGAAAAAATGCAAAAAAAATTCCCCGGGTTTTTAATTCAGAATTAAAAAAAAAATTTGGGGCTTTATTTTT
>JAHBCN010021646.1:0-13993 GCA_019359885.1 Listronotus oregonensis | reverse complement strand
GGAATTTTAGTGGTTATATATCGTTTTTGGATTTTTTTATTTTTTTACAAAAATAGTAAGCTAAAATTTTGGATGCTTAAAAATGGCAAAACGTGATTTATACAAGGTATTGCAAAAAAGACATTAAAATATTGCGAAAACAGATTTTACGCCAAGATAAAAAGTATGCGCACATATTTTGTTTTGATATAAGGGTTTTTTCTGCCAAGTTACAATAAACATTTACAGATTTTGTTGCAAAATTAATAAGAAATATCTCACCTGTTTTGATTCCATAATTATCAATTTCTTCTTTAAAATGTTCTGTTAAGCAACGAGCCGCTTCTCCGCCCCTCCAAGCAAGCTCAACTGCTGCAATAAAGTAAAATTTACGCTGCAACCCGGTTGGGGTTTCTCATCCTATAAGGACAATTATCTTGTAGTAGTCGTCCAGATTTAAAGAAGCTGAACTTGTTTTCCTTTTTTCTTCATGTTTCTGGAGACTTCTCCTTTTCGCATTTCGAGCGTCTCTAGCTGGCTTAAAGGTAATGTCGCGGGATGAGTTGAACACGATATTAAACTCTTGAAAATATTTTTCCTGCAATTTTTTGCCAACGATATTCCACATTTCTTTTACACACAGTTCTTTGTAGTCTTTCCCATTAGCTTTACGCATATTCCATGCCCAATCCTTGAACATTAAATTTAGCTCGCCTGTAGTTGTTGTCTGGAGTAATTGGTAATTTTTTGCTTGGCAAAATTCCCCAAATTGCGTCCAGATCGATGTGTGAGTTTTCTGAGTATTTATTGGAACACTATTTTCAACAGCCGCAATAATTTTACTTTCGGAAACATTTCCACACCGATTCATTTTGAGTTTCAGTTGAAAAATTAATAAATTCGTAAGCGTCGTTTGTGATCTTTGTTGTTGGTAACGGTACATAGTAACACAGCATAGAAACCATCAAGTTTGTTTTTACAAGGAAAATTGTCAAACTTGATGAAATTATTTTGATTTTTTTTCCGGAAAAACGCTGACAGCTAAGTTGACAGTTGTTAAGTAATTTTCCACTTAAAATTTACATTTGAAAACTAATTTCTGATAGCGATTGGTCAAATTTAATAGGAAGGAAATAATCGGTAAAAAATGGACGGATTGGGTTTTTTTAAAAAACCATTTTGTAGGTCAGTGTTTCCAAACTTATCTAAAGCGCGACCCCTTTTTGTTAAAAAAATTGTTCACGACCCCTACTCATCACCCAAACCAAAATAGCGACAAAAATAGCGTGCCTAATTTACAACTGATGGTTTCTCAAATTTTATTTTACTTTACTGTTTAAGTTTAAACTAAATACATTTAAAAAATTCAACAATTATTTTAATAATTGCGATCGTTCCAAAGAAACTAGTAGTACTTCTGCCAGACTAGCATTTACAATAAAAATAAAAATAAAAAGTCGACCGACATTGTCACCGCGACATCTTTGTTTGTGTCTACATCGCAATACTTTTCCATGATATTCCGAAGGCTCTACCCTTACTTCGCTAGTAGATGGCACTCTGGAACGTTCTCGTAGCCTCGTTTCGGCTTTATATGCGGCGATTAATGAGACCTCAGTTCGAAAACGCGTTGTGGCGAATGCAGGGTATTAAGTAATGAGTAAATATTTTGCGACTTACGTATTCCCGTTTACGTATTTACGTCTACGATAAATTACAAATTATGGATAAGTTTTTAAAAAAGAAGTGCAGAACCATCTACGTCTGAAAGTGGCAGTAATAAAAAGAAAAACAGACTTTACAGTGATGATTATCTTAAATATGGTTTTACCATTATTTCCAAAAACCACAATGTGTTATTTGTGGAGAAGATTTCAAACGAAAGCATGAAGTCAAAGACTTGACATTTAAATAGCAAACATCCAGATAAAAAAGACAAACCCGTAGAATTCTTTGAAAGAAAGCTGAACGTCCTTCACAAACAGCAAGATACTTTTCAATTGGCAACCACTACTAACGAAAAAGCATTTAGCAAGTTATAAAGTTGCTTATCGCGGCCAAAACTAGTAATCCGCACACAATTGCTGAAAATCTGATTTTGCCAGCAGCTGTTGTGGTACATATAAGATCGGTGAAAAAGAGGCTGCAAAGTTAAAAACAATACCTCTGTCAAATAATACTATCCAAAGAAGAATTAGTGATATGGCAGAAGATATTCAACGCAAGTTGTGGAAAATCTTAATAAATGCACGTCTTCTCTTCAAATGGACGAATCCACGGATATATCTAACTGTGCCCAATTTATTACGTTTGTAAGATATGATACAAATAATGGCATTCAAGAAGATATTTTATTTTGTTCCCCATTGGAGACCAATACCACTGGAAAATGTTTATTCGACAGTTTTGTGAAACGCACAAGTAAATATGATTATGGGGAAAAATGTATTGCAAAGGATGGGTAAACTATGAAGGAATCAATTTCTTTTAATTAAAGAAATAATGCCTAACGCCACAGGGAATTGTTTTTTACATCGAGAAGTTGGGTAAAAGCTTACCTGAAAACTGTGTTAGAAACCATCAAAAAGTTTAAATTCCATTGGAAAAATTTAAACCCGTATTTTTTAAAAATCGGAAGAATTTATATTTAAAATCCATCAACCAATAATGTTTCAAGGAACGTTTAAAAAGAGTATTTACTTAAGAGCAGAGCTTTTAATCTATTTGAAAGATGAGAAGTCCCCATATGAAAATCAATTTTCCGATCCTATTTGGCTTTTGAAACTAGGTTTCCTTGGATATTTTCGAACAATTAAATATTTTGAACAGTAATTTGCAAGGTCCACATTAATATAATTACAGCCACAGAAAAAAATTAAGGGGTTTATAAGAAAAATCGATTTATGGTCAACTTCACTTGGCAAAAAGCAGCTCGATTCATTCCAGTGCATTCAGGAAATTATAGAAAATGTATGTTACAATGCTACAAATTTTGAACAAGTTTTTGCAGGCATGCAAGTTACTTTGCTTAATTTAAAACAAAAGCTCTGTGATTATTTCCCGAAGAAATTAAAACAGTTAGACAGTTGCAGATGGATACTGAATCCGTTTTTAGCCGATTCCTTTCAACATGCTGAAATACCAATGAACATGAAAGAACAACTTATTGAAATATCAAGTGATGGAATGTTGTGCAATTTTTTTCCAAACCCGGACGAATTTTGGACCAAAAAAATGCAGGAAACCCTCAGTTGGGAATGAAGCTTAAAATGTTTGGTTCCATTTGTAACATCATTTTATGTGAGTTTTTTCGTCTTGATCCATTAAAACAAAAGTGAGAAATCGCCGTACTTGAAAACGATATAATTTGTTGTCTCAAATACACAGCCTAGATTTGAAAGACTAGTTTCAAAAAACAGGCGCATGGGTCTCATTAACATTGTAATATTTGACTTTATTTTTTTCTTTTTATTTTTAAGGACTTTTTAAGAACTTTTAATATTTAGTATTTTATGTTTCGTTTGATAATTAATTGTTAATTTTTATTTACGGCTTTATTAAAATAAAAATACATGATTTAACAAAGTAGTGTTTATGTCTTATTTTGGAAATTTCCGGCGACCCCCCTAGTACCTCATTGCGACCCCCCAGGGGGTCGCGACCCACACTTTGGGAAACACTGTTGTAGGTTTTTAAATTTTCTAGAAACGGTCTTTTATGAGTAAAGCGATATAGCCAGTACTTCTTGTTTTTTTTTTAACTAAAACAAGGCTATTTTTTAAATTATTGTTTAAAAAAAATACCTGAAAAAAAATTGGTTTAATTTTTGATTTTATAATCTACAGGTTATAACGAAAGTCATGGCGCAGTCAGATATCTGTTAACATTAATTACAAATATATATATATATATATATATATATATATATATATATATATATATATATATAAAATATATATATATATATATATATATATATATATATATATATATATATATATATATATATATATATATATATATATATATATAATAATTGGACTATATCGCCAAATAAGCAACTAA
Organism: Listronotus oregonensis; assembly: GCA_019359885.1. NCBI lineage: Eukaryota > Metazoa > Arthropoda > Insecta > Coleoptera > Curculionidae > Listronotus > Listronotus oregonensis. The sequence continues at coordinate 9,949 of JAHBCN010021646.1, read as the reverse complement.
AGGGATGACATATAACGCGTCACTTGAGCTTGTAGTTTAGTTTGTTAAAAAAACTCAGATTTATTTTTTAATTTGAATCGATAGACACCAGACACTTAAAAACATAACTGAATTTTTAAAAAGTGATGTATTTGCTGCTGAGACTGTATAGTTGTATAATTGTGTGTTGTATTGCTTGATTGACAAGGGAAAAATTTCTCGATGCAAATACCCAAAACTTTATAACTGGTATTTAAGAGTATATTAAATGTTAAATTGGAGTATCGTTAGCAAAGATTGATGAATTAATATGATTAATGGATAACTGAAAATCAAAGGGATATAATATTATAGAAAGGTTGCCATTATAAATGATTAATGCTTTAACATTGTTGGCAACTGCCTGTCCATCTCGATGAGTGTTACCTAGTGGTGGAAAATTGTTTGAAATATATATTTGGGAAATATTATCGGAAATATATTAGGATACATTGGAAATATATGGAAAAACTAAATATATGGAAATAAAAACTATAAAACTTAAAAAACTAAGTATTTAATAAAATATTATCATGGGTAATATTATAAGTGCTCAAAATTGGCTGGATATAATTTATTGTTTGGTTTCAAATAGTACTTCCTTTTTGAAATTTAACCTAACATAATTTTTTAAAATTACAAAAGCGAAGCTCAAGTTGTGGTGTACTTCTGCTTTGTACTTGGTTCGTAGTATCTGGTACACGTCAAGAAGTCAAACAAGAGACTTTGTATAAAACATACTTTAATATAAATATATAAAAATGGTATAAACTTATCTTACTGCATCTAAATATATCTAATTATATCTAATCGTATCTAATCTTAATGTGTATAAATCAAGTTATTATATACATAATTAAACATTAAACAAACATCATTTAATATACACAGTTTACAATAATATATCAGTCTTGTTATATAAACAAAATTTTTAAAAAATAACATAACATTATAAGTATCTGTTAGCCTTCACGGTCAATTTTTGATACGTGCAATAGACTGATGACCTAACAAGTACTAGGAACTAACCTTAGCCTTTTGTCATGAATCCATTACCCTTCCCCCCGCAAAAGTTAAAAAAAAAAGTTTTCTGAACTTTTTTTTTTCTCATTCGCTATCTTATATACTATGTACAATTTAAGATTAAAAAAAAAAGGTTTAATAATATTTTTATGTACTTCCTTAGGCTTATTATTTACATTTAAAACTACATTGGTATTCTTAATATCTAAAATTTTAAAGGGGCCTTTTTAAAAAAAAAGGGGCTAATTTATTTTCTCATTTTTGTTTTCTATTAGGACCACGTCTCCGATTTTATAATTATAGTTTTCATCTTTTATTGAGTTTTCCCCTTATTTTTTTAGACAATTGTTATTTCTTGCATCATTCCACGCAGTCTGCAATCAAATTTTAACCCCCAAATGGGTAATCCTCAAAATTAAAAAAGGGGGTGGGGTTTGATTAGAAGGTTTTTGGGGGTTTTGCTTATTTTACCAAATACAAGCTCGTATGGTGTATAGCGTGTTGAGGTGTTTAACGTGTTGTTATATGAAAAACACCAATACGATCCCCCCAATCGCTCCAATTACTTTTTTTATATTTTGACAATTGCATACGCAAATACGCACCCAAATGTTTATGTGAGTTTTCCAGACCTCCAAGCGTTTCATGATGGTATGGTTGTAAATTTTTTAACTGTTGGATCCCTAATAGTTTACAAGCTTCTTTAAACGTGCTAGACATAACTTCCAAACCTTGGTCCGTTAGGATTTCACAAGGTATCCCATATCTTTAGTATAAAATTTTCTACGAATGCCTTTGCCCCCGTTTTAGTTCCCTTTTATCCTCTATTGGATATCCTTCCACAAACTTTGTTAAGTCGCACTGAAGCGTCAAAATGTATTTTTTATTTTGGCTATCCTCAGGTAGAGGGCCTACAAGGTCAAGTACAACCTTTTCGAATGCCGATTTAGCCGTAGTTGTTATTACCATTGGTACCTTCTTCGGATTTGAATGCTTATATTTTGGCAATTATCACTTTTTTTGACAAAGTGGCTTACGCCCCCTTTTGAGACCGCCCAAAAACATCGTTTCCTTATATTGTTGTACATGCGTTGTACACCCGCATGAATTTTTGGGGAACGGGGAAAATCATTTAATTTTATATGTTTAAATTTTTTTTATCTGTTATACGTTCCGCATCCCGAACTATATTTATTTTTAAAGAAAAGTTCTAAAATATGCGATTTACTTTTTTTTTAGAAATTTTAAAAAAATTCTGTACTTTGTGTTTTTTTTAATATATATTTTCCCGGGGAATATTATTTTCTATACCAGAATGTCTCAACGATGTACCTAAGTCATACGCTGATCGACTGTTCTGGTAAAAATACATAGTTTGTGAATTCACATTGTAAATAAAATTATCACAGTAGGGGGGTGGTAAATTCGGCTGTCGGGCACATTCGGCTACCGCAAATATTTCCTGACCTATTTTGAATTTGGCGTCAGTTTTCCGCGTCTTCTGTCACTTGTTATTTATTTTCAGTCGGGCAGTAAATATTGAGAGTGAATGAATGTGAAAAAATAGATATTAAAAAAGTGTGTTTTTGGCAATAAAAGGTAAGATTTTTTAACTACTTTTATTCTTTTATAGTTTCTGCATTTTATTTTTAATTTAAATACTTTGTACATCATAAAATAGTGTTAAAACATAAATTTTAATATTAAGCAGTAACATAACCTCAAAATATTTTTTTGCGCGATTTTCAATATTAAAACTAAAATTTTATCCGGTGGGAAACATTCGGCTAGCTAAGGGGGTCATGTTTCGGCTATAGCCGAATGGTGACCCACCTTAAATTTTGGTGTTATAAAGTCGAAAAAAAATAATTAACCAAAATAAATGCAATAAAAAATAATTTTAAGAGTGACCAGACATTTATTCTTACTTTTTATTGCAGATGCCGAACAAACGTACCCATAAAACCGATTGCCTTAATATCAGCGAACCACATATCAAGGAAGCTATTAAGGCTATTTTGACAAACCGATTAAAATCAATATAAGGCAGCACTAGAGATCATGAAGGGGTCAGACTCTTAAGTCACGAATCAAGAAGCTACTGCAGCATAAAAAAAAAAGAAGAACTGCTCCACAGAAAATGGCTTCTTCTTAACGACAACCAGAATTGCACATTTCAGCACAGGCGATCAAGGTTTGTCGGAAAAAGGAATTTCCTCTTGTCTTTTCTTCCTTACACCAAACCCCTAAGTTACAGCCTTTTTGATACTGGAATGCACGCCTCTTTGAAAAACTATCTTAGAATTGTTTTAGCATCATTTGCCAGGATTTGCAAGCAAATCCTGGCAAAATCATAACAATTAGACACTTGGCACGAATAGTAAAGATTGCATACGAACAGGCTTTTACCATGAAGAATATCGTCAGCTCCTTCAAAAACACCGGACTTTGGCCTCCCAACCAACTTGTATTTTCTGATTCCGATTATGCAGCCAGTGAAGTGACTGACAGACCGCTGCCTGCAGACGACGACTTAGGTCAAAACCAAGAAGTAGTCATCCAAAGTAACGAAATTGATACCATTGGTTTACCATCTACGTCTACGTCAACGTCAATATGAATAATTGATACCATTGGTTTACCATCTACGTCAACGTCAATATCAATAACTGATGTAAGACCGTTTCCAAAAAGAGATGTAGCACGAAAAAAAAACCAATCAAAAAATAGGAAAATCAACTGTTTATACTGACACACCTGAGTATGAACACAGGAAGAGCTTTGAGGAGGAAAAAAACAGAAAAAAATCTTTAAAACAAAATAAATCTGTGAAAAGAAATATTAGTCAAGAAGAAAGGAAAAGAAAAATATCCTCATCTAGTGACTCAACTGTGGATAATTTTATAATGAGTCATCCGATGACGATGAGTCATTTGAGCAGCTCACAGTAAAAATCGTCGTGTCTAAGTCGGATATTTATTATATTGGTAAAGTCACAGGACTTCCAGACACAAAAAGAGATTTCCTGATGTTGATGATGTTGCCGCGGTGCAAAAAGATGACATTGTTGCTATTTTACCTTCTCCGCTTACTAAAGATTCTTCAAGAGTAACAAATTGTCACAAGTTTAATGTTAGTTTTGTGGGTTTAAATGTACGTTGACCTAAATCCAGTATTAAAAAAAGTTTATTGGTTATGAAGGAAAGCATTTATTTTTTCATTAAGTAGTTACATTATTTGTATTAGCATTAAGGTTTTTTTAGAATACAAGTGTTTTTGACATTGTTTTAGTTTATTCTTATATTAATATTAATCCATTAATTTAATCCCTAGCCGAATGTTCACCAACCCTTAGCCGAAACTGCCTACCCAAGGGGGCGCTTTCAGCTATTTGACAAAAAAATTAAAACTTTAAAAATATCATACTTACTCTCTACCTATACTTTGTTTAATACTTAAAACAAATGCATAATAAAATACCTTCTCATAAACCAAAATTAGTTTTTTAAACATACTCACTGTTTTGTCAAACTTGTGAAACAAAACTGAATATGCCGAATGTACCCCACTCTCCCCTACTGGTAAAATTGCAATTTTTTAAGTTTTGCAAACTCTGTTTTAGACACTACTTTTAATTCAATCGTGTCATTGGGACGTTTTAAAACCTCGGCTACAACAGGGTGATCAAGCCTATCGCCTCCGGTCTGTACGTCTTTTTTCTCCACGGTTGTGGCTAGTTCTGGTTTTGACACAAAACCCGCTCTATCTCTAACTTGAGCTCTAGTTAACAATTCAACTCTCACATATTTTTTCATTCATTCCTTTTAAGTCTTTAGATTCTATGACTATACGCGATAGTGCGTCTGCTGTCACATTTTCTGAACCTTTGACATAATGTACCGTAAAATCGTACTCTTCTAATATTAACCTAAATTTCGTTAATCTGCTTGACGGATTTGTCAAATTAAATAAATAAATTAACGAACGATGGTCGGTTAAAATTTTAAACTTTCTGGCATAGAGATATGGCCTGAAATGCTTTACCGTCGCATAAAGCCTTTCTGCCTTATTTAATGTTCTGGAAGCAAAGGCGACCGGTCTGTCATTTGAATTTGACAAAACCGCACCTAATGCGTATCCGCTAGCATCTGTTCTGAGCACAAACTCGTTTTCTTCTGAAAAATTTGGTGTCGACAACCAGACAACTCTGAGTAAACTTCCGAAGAAGATGGGTGAGAGGCCATCGAAACGTCCACGCTACTGTGTAGGTGGGTGTAATTTTCTAATAAAATACCAGAAAAACTGAATAACTTTTTTCATCTTTGCTGCAGGAGAATAGACTGCAAGCTTAAGAGCACATCAGGATATACTTCAATTCTTGAAGAAACTCTTGTAGCTCGGTTGAGCGAGGATGTCCGCAAGGGGGATTTTTGTCTCCACTGTTATGAAACCTTGTCATGGAAGACCTACTAAATGTCCTTCAACTTGAAAGGCACCAAACATTGGGATACGCAGACGATCTCGTCATTTCGTCCCAAGGAAAATTTAACAACACTGTTAAGGATGAAATGCAACAGGCCCTAAACGCAGTTACCAGATGGACGAGAAAGGAGGGACTAAACATAAACCCTTCTAAATCAGCCATAGTTGCCTTCACCAAAAGGAAAAATCTAGAGGGCTTAGGATCCCTGACCCCACAAGGTAAAACAATCAAGAAGGTGGGTGAGGTAAAATATTTGGGTGTCATCCTAGACTCTTAACTTACCTGAAACCAACATCTTCAGAAAATAAGAAAGAAAGCGGAGATGACTCTTATGTTAATCAGACGCGCTCATGGGAAAACATGGAGCCTTAAACCAAACATGGTTTATTAGTTATACACCATGGTGGTAAGGCCTATGATAACATACGCATCACTGGTATGGTGGACAAATAATTTATGCTAAGATGAATGGTAAATCCATCCCAGTAGTCAACAACATTAAATTTCTAGGAGTTATAATTGATTCAAACTTAAGTTGGAAAGACCATATTCACTCCCTGCAATCTAAATTGAACAGTATGTGTGCATTGATACGAAGATTGAGAGATTCACTTTTTGTAGACAGTATTCGTAGTTTCTATTTTGCTTGTGTTCAGTCCCTTATAAGTTATGGGATTCTGTTTTGGGGATCTTCCACACATGCAATCAATATCTTTAAAACTCAAAAGCGTATTATCAGATGCATACTTAAAATTCATCCTCGATCCTCTTGTAAACCGCATTTTAATAGTCTAGGTTTTTTAACTGTTCCTAGTCTTTATTTCTTAGCCTTAGTAATGTTTGTTAAAAAAAATCCGCATTTATTCAGTGTAAACTCTGATTTTTACTCCAACTCCATGACAATTGTTACTAGAGGCAGGGGTGGTTTTACCCTTCTGACAACTCAACATTTTTTGAGAGGGGACCTTATTATCGTGCAGTGAAGGCTTAGAAATCTTTGCCATCTAACTTGGGTGAAATAGAGAACAAGGATAAATTTCGAAAGGCTGTGATGCAGTTTTTGCAGCGTAAATGTTTCTACTCTTTCAACTTTGATTATTAATTAAATTGTTTTTTATGTACATATATGAGTGTTTCATCTTGATTGTTATTGTGCACACAGATTTAATTTGGTTTTAATTAATTGTATTTATATTTTTTTCGATTTTAATATGTTAGGTAATTGTATGTATTTTAAATATATTGTTTGACGTTTCTTTGTCATTGTAAATGTTTTTTGTTGGAAATAAAGGAAATTATTATTATTTTTTAAAAATTTATTATTATTAAATATGCGCAAAAACTGCTGTTACAGAACTGGCCACGGTACAAAGACTTGCTTGCTTAGCTATAACAGGGCAATTAAAAACCCCCAAAGCACCGGGGTATTTCCACCACTTAACCTCATAGTGAGGGAGAGGCAAGAATAGCTTTTTGAGACACAGAAAACGGGGTGTCTTCGCTAGTCGGGGGCCAACAACAAAAAAGTTGGTTGGCGGAACACCTTTTGGGAAAAAAGGGAACCAAGTTTAATACTTAACAAAAATTTAAAAATAAAAATTCCAGATGAAGTGAGTGGAGAACCCCCGATCCCGGCAGGGTTGGAGAATTTTTGGTATACGGAGGTTCTAAAATGAAATAGAAATTACAATTCCCATTTCAAAAAGAACCAAGTCTTATTTCAAACAAAATATTTTTTGGCACTGGGGGCAAAAAACAAAAAAAAAAAAAAAAAGGGGGGAAGCCCCCCCTTTTTTTTTTTAAAAAAAAAAAAAACAGGGAAAAAGGCAACAAAAGGGATGAAAACGGGAACCCAATATTTGGTTTAAAAACCTCCCAATCCCAAAAAAAAAGGGGCCAAAAAAAAGGGAAAAAAACAAATTTTGGGGAAAAAAAACTTATAACATAGGTTATCGATAACCTTAGCGGACACCCCAGGATGGACTCATTAAAAGGGGTCCCGTTGCAGAATGTGCGACGGGGGGGAAAAAAACAGCCACCATATCCTGTGCGAATGTGAAGCATTGAATCACAAAAAACAAAAATATTTGGGGGAAATGAGCCCCGAAAATATTAACCAACCAGTCTCGGGTTATACAGATTTTAGAAGGAACAAGACTAATGGGGGGATTGGTAAAAAAGTGGAGATTGGAAAAAAAAGCCCAAGGCTGACCCCCCGGTAGTGAATCAAGACGTTCCCAGAGAAGGAAATATAAGGGTACGTTATTTTTGGGCAATTTTATGTATTTTCGCTGCTCTGTATACTGGGTCTTTCTAAATATTTCTCAAAAAAATTTTTGGGGTTTATTGAAAAACAGAACTTTTCTCTTTTGGTAAAAACTCGTGGAACCGATAGTTTCTATCGTGACATAAACAAATTTAATTAAAAATATTTTTACATTGTAAAAATTTGCATGCATTTGTTCAAATAATACCCCCAAAAAAAAAAAATTAACGCCTCTGGGAAAATTGAAAGGATGGGTCATTGGCAGGAAATTGGGCGAAAAAAGGTAAAATAGTTTATACTTCACCTCGGGGAATTTTTAATATTTTTGTAGATGATAGGTAAATTTTTGGGGGAAAAGTATAGTTTTTTGTTTCTGAAGAAAGTTAGAATCATAAACGTCTGGGCTTAGGGCCCGGGGTTTTTAGGCAAATGTATCAGGGGGGGGTTTTTGACTAACTCCCATTGTCTTTTATATCAATTCCCTTTCTTGTTCCAAAAAGATTTGGTTTTTATTCCTGTGGGCTCATTTTCGGTTGCCCCAAAAGTGCCGTCTTTTTTTTATTCAATGCACATTTGCACAGGAAATAGGCTCTTTTTCCCCCTCGGGGCACATTCTGCAACTCCCATTGTTGGTAGGGGGGGCCCCTTAGGTTATCTCCCGTTAGCATCCCCCAAAAGCAAATCTTTTCCTACTTTGTCTGAGTAGTTCTTCCTTCGTTCTTTTGGATGGGCGTCTTATAAAGCTTTTTCATGTCTGAATAATTATTACTCTTGGGTATAATTACCATTTGGGCTTGTTATGTAACACTCTAAATTTTCGGGCGTTGATACAGTAACACTGATACCGGTTCCCGTATCAACACAGTGTGTTAATACAAATGTTTCATCACACAATAATTAAATTGTTTCATATATGCACGTCTGCTGTTGCTTTTCGCGCAACTACTTGCCCTTTATGTGGCTTGGATTCAGAATTATAGTGTCAACACTTCAGATGGGAGCTCATAAAATTCTCACGTGGAAACGTACATGGCGGATGAAGAAGATAAGTTGGGGCCACAAGGGAGATAGAAACTCCTGCCCAACTGATAGATTCTGGCGTTTTTTTGTTTTCGTGTTGTGCATAAGGTATTTTCCAATGGCAAAAGAAGGATGGCGCGCAGCGGGAAGCGTGAGAACTCACAGAAATCGGTTATGCTTAATACCAGTAGCAGTCCTTGGTTTCATCGCCATCAATTTGTGCCTTTCATTGATATTAAGTGTGTATTAAGGCAGATTCCTATCTAAACAGCATCAAGTAGCGCTTCGCAGCGCGACGCGGCACATCGTTTGCAGCATTTTTTCACACACCATTTCCACCTAAGCAGCATTGCTAAGCAAAGCAGCAATGTAATATGCACCTCATCAGTTAAATTGTTTAATCAAAGTAAAATTAACCCAACCTTATTATCGTCGTCAGACAACTTGCTAGTTGTAATAGCTATATGCGATGAGTCTAAAAAAAGCAAAAGAGACAAAAACGGAAATATTGGGTGCATTTTTATACGCTGTTTATCCATTCCTACTTCTTTCTTCCACAAAAAAATAAGCAATAAACAGCATAAATAAATATCAAGTGCTCCCGCTCCCTATGCTTTTCGCCTGGGGATTTCCACTTTCCGTGCAGCGCAGCACTTCATAAGCGCAATGACGGTGGCAATATAGACGATTAAAATTTTGCTGCGAGGCGGTGCTGCGAGCGAAAGACCCCCAAGGGGGCCAAAAAATCTATAGGCAGCATTTTGCTGCGCTGCGCCGCGCTCTGAGGTGCTGCTCCATGCTGCTTAGGTGGGAATCAGCCTTTAGTCGGAATTTCTGGGGGCTACAGAGGTCGACTATTCAGATTTTTCACCGACAAAGACCAGGAAAGGATATGTTGCGACAACGCAAATAGGGCTAAAGGGGGTTTCTGACTATAGACCATGGAATTAAAAAAGTGGAACCGGCCTTAAAACAAATAGAAAGACAACACTTTAAATTTAAATATGTTCTATAGTTTTTTGCGATTCATTTAAGTTGTTTTTTTGGGGTTAACGGCTTTCAATTTTTAAGATTGCCCTGCAACAAAAAAAAAAGAAAAACCCCCAAAAAACCCCAAAAAACAAGAACCCTAATCACGT
>JAHBCN010021645.1:0-13977 GCA_019359885.1 Listronotus oregonensis | reverse complement strand
GTATGAGATTATCGGCCGAGTGATGATCGCGTTGTTAAATTTAGCAATGGACTTAGCAATTGTTAAAAGTTAACAACGGTTTAGAATGTTTAACAAAATGTCAGATTTTGACAGGTTGCCTACTAAAATCATTGAATACCACTGACAATAACGTTTTGTTAAACATTGTTAACCTTTAATAATTGCTAAGTCCATTGCTAAATTTAACAACGCGATCATCACTCGGCCGTAAGTGTAATGTATTAAAGACCGTCATCAAAAACTTTAAAAATTTACAACTTTAAGTTTGTGACTATTCTTGTTTATATTTAATTAACATATTTTTAATAAAGTTTATTTGTTTTTGATAAATTTTTAGGATATTGACAGCATTCATATAGACTTTTTTTATGTTATATTGTTTAAGTTATTATTCTTATATGTATTTTTTAACATATGTTATTCACTTTTTAAGCGGTATATTTTTAAATTGTCTTTATACTTCAAAATGTATTTTCTATGTCAAAGGCTATTATCATTTTGAATTATTTTCCACAGTCATCATTAACCTTTTTGGCAGAATAAAATTTTTATTTTTATTTATTTGATTATAAATCTTGGCAATTTTAATAATTTAAACGATTTTCTTAACAATAAAAAAAGTCTTTCCCCACATAACATATTTTTTTTTATATAAGACCTCTAGGGTTTAATAAAATAATATAAATACAAAAATTGTAAATTTTTAAAAATTGTAGTGACTAACAAGTTCTTAATTTATTTCTTCTTAATAATTTTTCTCTTAGGTGTAAAATCCAGTTTCAATAAAATAGTAAAGTTACATGTTTTTTTAAAATTATTCAGTTATTCTAACATACATTTGGTTAACCTTTAAATATTAATCTTATTTAATAATTTAAATGTATTTATACAAAAACATTCTAATAAAAATTTGGGTACATCTTCTTGTCTTAATTTGTACAATGTAAAATACTGTTATACATTTCCTTTAAAAATAATATGAGAGCGTGCTTTTTAGTTTTATTTAACAATCAACAAGTATTTCAAAATTACCAATGAAAAAATGGTAATATTTTGGAAATGTCCAAGTCTAACTGTAAAATTATAAAAGAAAGAAGAAAATGGAGTTTTTTAAATTATAATTTATGTGTCTAAAAATTATAACCACCCTGTATAAAGTGAAAATTTTTGTTTGGTCCATTTTGCCTTTAATGGTTTTTTTTATATACTTCATAATATTTATTAGTAAATATTTATTTACCAACCACTTTATATGTGTATATGCCCTTAAGGTACTTTAGTATATACACAGGGTGGCCCACGAGGAACTGCGGTGATCGATTTTTCGGAAAAGTATGCTATCAAAATTTTTGAGAATTTGTAGGTATACTAATGTCGATTAGGGCAACTCGGCTAAAATATTTTTAAGTTGGTTACACTTCTAGTTATACCGGAAGTAAGTGTCAACCTACTTATTTTAAATGAAACACCCGATATATTATTTCATTTTTAGATTCTACACAAGATTTCAGATAAATTTAATATATCATGTCCTTTCTTCTAATCTAAGCTATATTACGTTTCTATGTAAAAAAGGAACTTGGCAGGCCAGGCCCTAAAAGAATTATCAATTTTTGCTGTAAGAAGGCGGTTATCTTGTCTAAATATACAGGGTGATTAATAAGGAAATGTCAATACTTCAAGTACGTAGTCAGGGTCCAAAAATAAACATAAAAGTCTATACAAATATGGGCCCGGAAGGCCTTCGTTTCCGAGATACAAGGTGTTCACCACAGAGCTGACATGTACTTAGAAGTAAATGGTGGAATTTTTAAAAATTATAAAACCTAGCTTATGTTTTGCCGAACATAATTTAGGGACAATAATTTTATTGAAAATTAAAATACATATTGTTTAATTATACATTTTGTTTTATTGTTTTTAAATTTTGCTGTAATAAAATCAGATGCGTCGTAATTTTTTTAAATCCAAATATCTCGAAAACGGTTGCTTATATTAATTTTTAACAAGTATACCTTTTTGACATAAAAATGACAAAACAATTATTTAATTTACTTAAAAATGTAATACAGGGCCGTAACAAAAAGTTGTGATTGTTCAAAATAGTAAAAAGACGTGTAGGTGGCTCCCCCTACAAGTAAGAGTCGTAATTAGATTCCAATCCATCATACCAAAAAACCCCCAAATACCAATTTTTACTCCAATATTTACATTATTATAAATTTTATTTAAAAAATAGAAAAATTATATAAAAAAATTAACACGCGATATTTTAAAAACGAAGGCCTTGCGGACCCATATTTGTATAGGCTTTTATGTTTATTTTGGGATTCTGACTACGTACCTGAAGTATTGACATATAAATAAAAGATAATACATAAAATTATGGTCTACACTAATAATTATTTTTAACTTTAATGTAAAAAAAGCTTTAAATGTTATTTAAATCTATCTGTTTCATATGTATCAGCCTGTAGAAGTTCTGGTTTAAATCAGCTAGCGACAATAATTAAATATAAAATAATAAAATGTGTTTTTAGTTTTAAGCTGTCAAAAGCTAATAAAACTTTTATAACACCGTATTTATAAATTTAGGCCTTACTACAAAATTCTGATAACCCCAAAACTGTTTGTTATAAAAACAATTAAAAGTAAAACCAACTGTATTCTATTGTTAAAATAAAATTACTTACCTTTTAGCAAATTTACCTAAAATTTAAACACAAACGAAGAGATAGGGGGTTTATAGGTTAAAACTATGGCCACACTCGTTCCAATTGTGCTTTTCAGGAAATTCAGCTGAAAATACGGCAGTGTTGTCAAATCGATAACTGCTGCACTTCTGCTGGGTTTTGCAGGAACTACCTTAAATTTCACTTAACAGTGGTGTTTAAACCACCTGTAGGTCGATAACGCTCGCTAATCGACGAATTTTCCCGAAGGAAGAATTTCCTCCTGGAACGGGAGCTTTGTTTATTTGGTAATATTGGAAATAATATGTAGGAAAAAAGGGATTGATATATTTGTACTGGGAGAAAATTATTTTATTTTTTTAATAGTTTCATTTACCAATTCATTTCTATTCATTTATTGTAAATTATTATGTTAATACCAAGTTTTAAAAAAATATTAAGAAAACCCAATATTATAATTTTTTGGAATTTAGTTAAACGAGCGGGTTTTTTAATTATTTTTCTTTTATACTGTGCAAGTCGATAACTAAAGAAGAATAAGAAAGAATAAATGTAAAAAATCAAAAATACTTTGGAAAAATACTAGGATCCGAGAATTAGTATATTTAGTCGCGCTCTTTTCTATTAAAGAAAAATTTATTTATAGGTCTATTTTAATTTTGTCTGGCATGGTCATGGGTTCACCTTTATCGCCATTATTAAGTAATATTCTTATGGAAAATTTTAAATCCAATTTTGTACAAAATTATCATTATAAACCTTTAGTTTGGTGCAGATATATAGATCACATTTTTTCTATTTATTAACATGACAAATATTGTCTAAATAAATTTTTAACACACATTAATACACAAGAACCCACTATTCAATTTACTTTAGAAAAGAAACTCACAACTTCCTTTTCTTGATGTTCTAATAAAAAAAGATGTTAATAATTTTAAAACTAAAATTTAGAGAAAACTTAGACATACAAACAGATACTTAATTTTTAACTCTAATCACCCAATAATGGTAAAAAAAGGAGTTGTAAAAAGTCTTTTTGATAGAATTAAAATAGTTTGAAAACGAAAAAGAATTTTGAAAAGATATTTTAGTTCAAAATAATTATCCTCTTGATTTTATAAAAAATGCTTTCTAAAATTTGAACAACCAAATTTAAGACAAAATCAAAATAGACCCATTACAAATCTATTTTACCATATATTTCTGGCTTATCAAATAAAATTCAACGAATAGGTTATTAATTTAATATTCGTACTATCTTTAAAACATAAAACACTATTAGATTTCAAGTAACAAAAACAAAACCATACAGTATAAGCGAAAACACAAAAAATGTTATTTATATATATAATTTTATATAGGTGAAACTTCCAGACCATTAGCCAAATGCATAAAAGACCATAGAACATACATTAAAAACACAAAATTCTACAAATCAAAAATTTGTCAACACGTATTTGATAATAACCACATAATAAACTGGAATGCTTCTAGCATTTTAGCAAAGGAAACTTGTTTAAAAAACGTAAAATGAAGAAAAGTGCATTTATTCTATTAAATAAAGATAAGTGTGTAGCATTAACATCTGTTAATTTAAATAATACATGGTTACAAATGCTTAATGCTGAAGTAAATTCAGGTAAACATAAAATCAATTAACACACCATACCACCTTTTTTATCTTTTTGAATATTATAAATATACCAGTCAAATAACCTAATGGTCTAAGAGTTGAAGCCGAAAAATCATCGTCATCAGTAATATGTAGTTTCCCCCGTAAAACATGTTCATTTAGCATTGTTAATTATGTTCCAGCGCGGGCTGACAGCTAGGTGGATACAAAAGGGGTGGCGGATAAGGGTAAAATGGTTAAAAAACTATTCAAAAAATAGTCATCGATAATATGTCAGCCATTTTGACAACTTAAAAAAGATCAAAACTGTTTATAGTTTTTTTTAGTCCGACGCGCGGTTTTCATCTAGAAAAATTAAATTTAGATATTTCTTTGCATGGTAAATGGTGATATTGTTTACCTATATTGTTATGATTTATAATCATGCAGAAAAATGGTTTTTATTTTTTTAGGCGAAAACCGTGCATCGGATTGAAAAAATCAAGTGATCAACTTTGCTTATAAATGATTGAGAATTACAAAAATATTTTTTATTTTAAGAGAAATCAGTGACGTACCATTAATATCTGATAAAATAGCCAGGTCAAATTCCGTACGAACGCCACTGGTAAAAATTAAAAAAAATGTAGTACACTAAAAAAAGCCTCTTGATACATAGTATATGTATGTCAAATTTTATTAAAATATCTATAGTGGTATTACTGATATTAATAATAAATGATTTATTTTTGAAAATTTTACCACCTTGTATCTTAAAACTTAGGACGTTTAGGACATAGGTTTATATGAAGTTTTCTTCTTAAAATGGACCCAAAAATTGCCCAACAACTTTAAGTAGTCAAAATGGCTGACATATTATCGATGACGATTTTTTGCCTAAATTTTTACCCTCTTTACCCTTATCCGAAACCCCTTTTTATCCACCTAGCTGTCAGCCCGCGCAGGAACATAATTTACACTAAATGAACATGTTTTACCGGAGAAACTCCATATTACTGATGACGATGATTTTTTGGCTCCAGCTCTCCGTCTATAATGTTATTTATGACAAAACGTCATAAAAAGTAAAAGCTATCAGAATTTCTTAAGTTTTTAAAGTAAAATTTCTTAAAATTTAGTTTAATTTTTTCTTTTAGTTTAGGCCGACTTGCCACCGAAACGTAGATTAATAATTTTTATTTCAGGGTTTTTTGACGGGTTTTTCTTTTTTTTTTTTTTGTTGCAGGCGATCTGCAAGTTCATAGGGGTCAATAGGGCTGAGAAGGCTCAGTTCGTTATACCCCGAAACCTGGGCCGGAGAGATCCCATTTTCCAAAAAGTCGTAAGGCGAGTATCCCAAAGAAAACATACTGAAACAACTGGATAGTTAAAATTTATCTCTGGAAAAATAAAAAGTCCAGAGTAACGACATGCAACAATTACATTCTTTTTAGCAGCAAAGTGCTTTAAATATCCATTTTCATCTTATGAAAAAATTATTTATTTAAATTGTTTTTTCTTATACAGTGACCGGCATAATTACGACGACTGTTCCCGATCCCGACCGATTTAACACGAAAAACAACAGTATCTGATACATACATGATTCATTTGTATTTGAAAATTTAGGTATCGGCAGGTATCGGAAAGTTGTAATGCCCTTTAAAGGACTCGTGAAGTCTCAGGACGTTTCGAGTTCTGGGCGGTGAGTCAGTTTTCCTTCTCCTACGATCAAGCGTATTCTTTCTTCTCTTAATACTAAAAATCGTCTGGGCTGGATGGCATACCAGCAATCGTCTTAAAAAAATGTGCTCCCGAGCTTGCACCCATCTTAACTCGCCTCTTTCGAACCTCTTTCTCGGATCCAAAAGTCACCCTTCCAACTATAGACCTATATCTCTTCTTTCAGTTGTTTGCAAAGTAATGGAAAAATTTATTAATTCCCAAATCTTAAAGTATCTGGAAAAACATAAGATCTTACATGATAGACAATATGGATTCCGTCACAGTAGATCCACAGCTGATCTTCTTTCCTTTGTCTCACACAACTGGAACAAGTCCCTTGAGTTTCTTGGGGAATCCCAGATCGTTGCTCTTGACATATCCAAAGCTTTCGATCAGGTCTGGCATGATGGGCTTCTTAACAAAATTCCTTCTTACGGTCTTCCACCCTAAGCTTTGCTCTTGACTTTCCAGTTCCTTTCTAATCGACGTATATCAGTTAGTGTAGATGGTCATTCCTCCAGCTTCTACCAAATTAATGCTGGGGTGCCCCAGGGCTCAGTGCTGGCACCCACGCTGTTTCTTCTACACATTAACGATCTTCTCTCTTCCACAATCAATCCCGTTCATAGTTTTGCTGACGATAGTACCCTCCCACTAAGCAAAAATCATCCTAATTACGTTACATTTATGTTTCCTTGTTCCTTTGTTACGTTTATCATCTTGAAACAATAACAGCGCCTTGAACCTAATAGTTTCGTTATATTTCCTTCAACTTAACAAAATCGTTGTTACGTTAAAAATACAACGTTTTTGTTTGAAACTTACACGGCCCCGTTACGTATTTTGCATGGGTTGGGCCTAACACATATTCTGAAACATGCACGTTATATAACTTACGTTGTAAAGAGGTTTTTCTAAGGATTTAAATAGGTGGTTCTGTTATGTTGATTATACAGGGTGTCCCAGAATATGTGGGCAATCTCTCAGAATATAATAGAAAATCTAAAAATATTATGACAAGTTCCCATAAACTTTTTTTCTACGAGCCTTCCCTACGGAGATACAGGTACATAACGGACGACCGTGGAAATCGTTTTTTTAATAACTTTTAAAATACAAAGCGTAATTTAATGTTTTCTTAATATGACGGTTACTAGATAAGTTTTTTTTTTTTTAAATAAACCCATTAAATTATATTTGGCTTATTTAGTTAGCCAGGGACGGACTAGCTTTGGCACATTAATAGCAATTTTTTTAACACCCTGTATGATAAAGGCTCAATAATATTATTTTTGGATAGATTTAACCTTAAACTAAAAAAAGGTATTCTTGATTAACATCAATAAAATCAACTGTTTACGAGAAATAAAATATTATGGTTGGTCATTTTTTTACATTATACAGGGTGTTTTTTAATTGTCCGTCAATATTTAAAGAGGCACTTTTTGGGTCCATTTTAAGAAGAAAACTTCATATGAACGTATGTCCTAAACCTCTTAACTTTTGAGATACAGGGGAGTAAATTTTTTAAAAATATATAATTTATTATTAATATCTGTAATACCACTTTAGATATTTTAATGAAATTTGGCTTACATGTACTATGTATCAAAGCATTTTTTAGTGTACCAAATTTTTTTTATGTGCCAAAAAGGCCGGTCTAATTCTGTACGAACGCCACTGGTGGAAATAAAAAAATGTGGTACACTTAAAAATGCTTCTTGATACATAGTACATTTATGCCAAATTTCATTAAAATTTCTTAAAATGTACCTAAAAACTGCTTCTCAAATACTGACATACAATTAGAAAACACCTTGTATAATGTAAACAAATTTAAACTACCATGATATTGTATTTCCCGTAAACACTTGATTTTATCGATGTCAATCAAAAATACCTTTTTTTAGATTAAGGTTAAAGCTACCAAAATAATATTGTTGAGCCTTTATTATACAGGGTGTTAAAAAATTCCTATTATTGTGTCAGAGCTAGTCCGTCTACAAACTAAATAAGCCAAATTTGATTTACTGGGTTCATTTTAAGAAGATTTATCTAGTAACCATCATATTAAAAAATAATAATTTACGCTAGTATTTTAAAAGTTATTTAAACAAAAACGATTTCCAGGGCGTCCGTTATTACCCTGTTTCTCCGTAGGGGAGAGTCCTAGGAAAAAGTTAATGGGAACTTGTCATAATATTTTTAGGTTTTCTATTAGATTCCGAAAGATTGCCCACATATTCTGGGGACACCCTTATAACATTAAAAGATCTTTTGGATCCCTTATGTGTGGTGTATAGTAACCTCAAAAAATTAATTAATTAACAATATTAAAAAATTGTTTACCCTAAAGTTTTAGCATTTTCGTGTATAAAAGTAAATTTTGCGTCCACTCTGCTATTAAAGATGCCACTGAAAAAATATGGATGTAAAAAAATGTTGTGATAAATCGCCTGTTATTTTTGATAATCATTTTTTCGTCCACCCTGAAATAGTACAATAGATAAAACCAGTGAAAAGTAACTATCCCTAATAAAAAAAAACTAATATAAACTATAGGGAAAAATTTATTCATAAAAATATCTGATGTCTACAACTCTCCTTTCATATTTCCCAAATTTTTGTACAGACTATTTAATATGGAAAGCTTATATTCTAAATCCACACAAAGTGTAACAGTTAATATGTATAAATATGTTCATGTGATACTTTAAAAAAAGTCTTACACATTTCGTGATGTGTAAATATGAGTAATATTAAAAAAAGTAAAAGGTCTTAAGTTAGGTATAAAAATTGCCTACATAATTTAAAAAATGCTTATTAAAAAACAACTGTATGTACTAATATCCATGTTCTGTTCTATTTTTTCCTCCTAGTTGCACCTGGAAAAAAAAAACTTTGTAAAATATTTGCCCCAAAACTTTTGGTTACTGACATAATTGCTTCATTAATTAAAAAGATAATTTTATATCACAAGTTTGGCAAAAAAAAACTGTATTTGCAGATAGTATCATAGATGCTTTATTTCACTATTATAAAGAATAAATACCTTGTGTGGCTTTTTAAATATATAGTCAAATTTTCTCTTATATTAGCTACTCGATTAGCCATCACTAAATGGTAAATACTGATAGACCACCCAATTTAAAAAAAATTTGACACTTTGTACTATATAATTATTTTGCTTCTATTTGATAAACAATCCAATTAAAAATTCAATTTATCCCTTAAAAAAACTTTTACTTAGTTATACTTGTTACGTTACTTGCTTCTTCTTCTTCCCTGGGAGCCGTCTTGATTAGCTTGAGCATGTTACACCTATGCCTCTCTTTTTAACTGCCAATCCACTTTTTGAATAGTTGTCATATAAAAACATAATGTGCTGCATCTACAATTTATTTAAAAATTAATTTTCTAATAATTTTATTATTATTATTATAACTATTATTTATGTGTCAAATGTCTAATATCAGGGGCTCTAAAAAGTACAAAAAAAATACTTCACAGTGAATCCTTTAAGTTACAACTTTGATCAAATTTATTCAACCGAAGTATTTCATTTATTTAAAATACTCAATTTTTGCTATATAAGTCCCCTAAAAAGTTTTTTTGACCGATCGGAAAATACCCATTTTCTGGAAAACATTCTGGCCAGAAAGTAACTTTTTTTCGGGCTACTTTGCAGATCCATGAAATGAAAAATAAGCTGCTATTTAGAGCATAGCCGTTTTTATGCATGGTTGTTACTGAAACGAACTTCAGTGGTTTTTATCTTTGGACAGTCTACGAAGGCTTAGCCTAACTACTACCGTACTGTGGGTGTCTTCATTATTCTTATTGTTATAATAAGTATCAAATCCATGTCAAGCGGATAAATAGACCTGTTGTCGATCATTAAAATATTATTATTTTTTTTTAATATCTTCGGTTGAAAAAAACATTGTACATTACATGATCGAAAAACAAGTTTGCAAGGTCTGGCCAAGCTTCAAGGAGTCGCCTACGGTCAATTACGGCTCGCCCTACAAACCGCTTGCCTCGACTTGCAAAAACACTACTTTCCAGTCTTTTAAATGACTAATATGTAAGGTATAAAGCAACCAAATTTTAATCTATACTTTCTTTAATTTATATGTATCTAGGGAATGGGAGGTACCTCACCAAACTAAATCCGGACTTATTACTCCAATATTTATCTTAAGGAAACGGCTAACGCTGGATTTTCTAAACTTATGGCTTAAAAACCTTAACTTTAAAATCTGGATTTTTGGTCAGTTTATCTATATACCTACAGACCTACATACATACATAAAACTGAAGTGTAATAAAAATACTGTAATATACTTACTTTCCGATCAATATTTTCCTTTAATATCACGAGAAAACCAAAAAACACAATTGTTCTTAAAATAAAGTAAGGTTAAGTACTAAAGCGAAGCTTCTTTCTCTAAACCTGGCGTCGTTGTCAAAAAATGTAACAATCTCTGTGCGGGGTACATTTAAGCAAACGAGGTCGATATGTTAATGTGTTTACAGAAGAGGTTTCTAAAATATTTAAATTTTAAGGTAAAAGTGTTTATCCAAACGTGGTTCAGATTACCGTGTTTTATTACAAAAATATAGTTTTGAAAGCTTAGAACTGCGGAGGTGTGCCTCATAATATTTTTGTTTAAATTGCTGCGCGGTGGGGTTGATTGTCCTGACCTGCTGGATCAGTTTAAATTTTTTTGTTCCTAGATTAAATCCCATATATTTTTATGTGTTTTAGAGCTCGAACTAATCTTATGTTAAAATCGCCGATTAATTTTATGTGTTCAGTTTCAATAGAATTTCAAATGATTGTGATATTTTTAATTGTACTCTTGAATTAAAACAAAGGGCCAGATTTTGATCAGTAAAGGATTTTGATTTTTGTTTATATGTATTTTTTTAAAATCTTTTTTATTTTTAGTTATTGTATTGTTTATGTTTAATAGGTTCTTTTTTTTTATTTTATTTATATTGTCTGTAAATGGGTACTTGTTGGGAATAAAGCTATTATTATTATTATTATTATTATTATTATTTCCACGAGGAAATGTAATAGACCCAGTAAACGTAACGTTCTGCATTAAATAATATCATTATTATAACGTTACACCAATAACATTTATGTTTTAACAAATTATAATCTATCGATCGTATATTAACGATGTATCGAACTTGTATTTAAAAGACCGTTCTATACATGGCAACATTTAACTAACATAAGTGTACATAAAAATTACGTCACTAAGATGTTTGTTCTATACCTTTAAAAAAATATTTACAAGGGTATGTTACAGAAACGAAAATTATCAGTAAAAATTAAAAACGAAACAGACATGATAAAATAACGTTTAAAACTAAACGTTATCACAGTTACTTTTAAATAACGTTACAAAACGTGCTCAAGATGTTCTTTGCTTAGTGGGTGGTAAATGGCCACATAAAAAAATAAATGTAGGAAAAATTTATATTTTTTTCTAACTTGGCAACATTGTTAATTTAGAAAACCAAAACAATGGAGCTACTATTAACCAAAATCGCGTGGTCACGTGGTTTACGGCATTAATGAAGGTTACACGCACGCTAAAAGTTTCTAGGCAAGCTTTTAAAACATTTATAGGGTTTGGGTAGCTGAAGAGCGTTTAAATTCACAGTGTTCCCTTAATGATGGACATTAATTGCCATTTCAGAGCAGATAATGTTTTAAAAGGGAAAAATGTTCATCACAAAGAAACTATTTTTATATTTTTTGGTTTGACAAATAGTTAACATTAAAGTTAGGCCTGTTGACATGAGTTTTTATTATTACTTTTCTGTTAAATTCAGCCGTTTTGTCAAGTTCTTTTTTAAACCCTTTAACAACGAGACCTCATTCGGTCATGAATTGTAAAAAACGCATTTAAAAGTCACAGACAAAAATGTGTTTCCAATAACGAAACAATACATTTGGGAACATTACATTGTTATAATAAACTTTTCAATTTCAATCCTGGAATGTTTTATTGTATAGTGATATTTTATTGATTACCTTACAAAAGTTACAGAAATAAGCGTTCTTTATTGTTATCCGTATAAGTTTTCTTTTTTTTTTTTTTTCATCTTCGCTTTACTCCATTTTCCATATCAACAGTTTTCCCTTTCCCCTTGAGATGTCGGTATACTATTTGCCATTTATGAAAGTTTGCACAAAGAATCTCCAAAAACGTTGACAAACAATAACATTAAAAGATTTCGACCTTTTAGACCAAGTTTAATAAAATTGAATTGGATAAATAAAATGTCAGAAAAACGAAATACCTAATGGATAAAAAAGAAATTTATGGGGATAATTTAGGCAGAATAACAGGACCAAAATGGGTTTTGCTTATTTTTTCAATTCCTATTGTGTTTCATGAGTTTCTTTAAAAATTTATATAAGCTTGTGGAAATATATGTAAACAAACTTTGTCAAAGCTATAAATTTTTTGGGAAAAGCTCTCTATACCTGGTGGTTAATATATATTTTTTTAATTTTTTTAACAGTTCATGCAAGCCTAAGATCTGATTAACGTACTTTGGGGGTTTTAAGTGGTAAGGGGTAGTTTATAAACACTGGACTAAAATATTTAAAGATCTGAATAGAGGGAACACTTTTGCAGAAGTAGGTTTCACAGTCCACACACTTTAAGAATGAAGAAACGAACAAGGTGGAAAGTTTGGGCTCCTCAAGTTATCCTGTAAAGGGATGCACAGGAGTGGCACTTACATTACTGCCTGAGGAGGAACTTTTTGATAAATTATCGGAGTAGAAGTCGTAAAAAAACCATAGCCCCGGTCGGCAAAATGAGGAAGTTTTTTTTGTAAAGTGAAAACTGTAATAAGACCGAAAATCCTTCTGTCAATAAAGTTTAGAATATTAATAAATTAAATTCTTATGTTAAAAAATCTAAAAATTAAAACAAAAAGAAAAATTTGTTTGGAGTCAAATGCTTTTAGACATAAATTATTTTCAAACAAAAAATATATTTTTTTTATACTTTGCTACCTTTGTATAAAAAAAAAATTTTTAAAAAAAATTGTTTGGGTTTGTTCTAGTCAGTTTATTATTTTTGCTGAGGGAAAGTCAAAATATACGTCACCTGAATTTTTTCCCTTTTTTACCCCTCCCCTTTTGTCTCCGCATCACACTTTTTTCGTCCCCCATAAATATTACGCTACAAAAAAATACCCCCTATAAATAGTTCCTTTGATTAAATCGAATGGCCCAAATTTTTAGGCGGGGGGAAACAAATTATACATCAAAAAACTTATACAGGGTGTTTGAAATATAGACGGAGATATTGTAATGAGCCCTAAAAAAATTAAAATTATAAGGTCCAGTGGCGTCCCAGGGGCATCTTAGCGAATAAAAATGACAAAAAAATGTACGCCACTGCCCTTTTTTTCAACTTTAATATTTGTTGTTTGATTAAGCGTCTAAAAATACAACTTCTTCACCTCTTGTATTTTTTTTGTACCCCCTCTTCGTTTTCAAGAAAAAAAAAAAAAAGGGTTTTTTTGCATGCACTGGACAAAATTGGTTTATTAATTTTTTTTTTAAAAAATCACAGGTGCCTTGGAAACCAAAAATTTATTTCTGCATGGAGGTTTGACACTGACAAGGGAGTTCTTCTAGAAAATAATTATTACCTAATTTTCTTGGCAAATTTCTCTTAAAAATTTTTATCTCGGTTTTTTTGATGAAAAAATTTCACTTTTGAGGGAAAAGACAGACATGCATGTAATTATGATGTGCTTACAGTAACTGTTATGCAGCGAGGCCTGTATGCGGAAGCGTTTCCCCAAGGCAACTTCCCGATAGTAAAACCCCTTTTGAGCGTAAACCGTAGATTAGGAAAAAGTGAATTTTTTATT